>APFE031104304.1:191900-233096 GCA_000404065.3 Pinus taeda | reverse complement strand
CTACAATATTTATGTGTTCTATTTCTCTATAATATATACTTTTCTAACAAGTTGGGTATTAGCCTTGAGGTTGATAACCCTGAGGCACGTATTGAATTTGGGGTTGATATGCATCTTGAGGAATATACTGAGTCTGGGATTGAACTTTGGGTATGTATTGTCCTAAAGGTTGAAAACCTTGAGGTAGCCCTCTAGGGGGTAACTGACTACCTTGAGGTTGCTCCCCAGGTGGTAACTGACTACCTTGGGGTTGCCCCCCAGGCGGTAACTGACTACCTTGGGGTTGCCCCCCAGGGGGTAATTGACTATCTTGAGGTTGAGGATTTGGAATACTACTAGACATCATATGGATTTGTTTTGCATTCAAAATATGAGTTCCATTACTACCAGATGGAGGATTTGCTCCTGAAAAAGTACTAGAGAGTGATTGGTACCTCGAAGGAACAAAAGTACCGCCGTATAATTTTTTTTTCGGTGATTCAGAAAACATAGATGACTGTCTTGACATGATTGATGAAGGATAATAACCTCTTGGAGTAGGATGAAAAGAAATTCGAGGTGGTGAAACACTAAGACCTGAGTTTTCTAAAAAAATTGTCAATGGAAAATACCAAGCGTCACTCCTAAAAGGACTGTAGAATATTGATTTACACTCCCTAAGATTTAAAGTATGTTAGTTTTAGGAAGAGTTACGTCTTCGTCTAGACTGACAAGTTCTTCAATAGAAATGAGGCCAGAAGGAAAATTTTAAGTAATGATATTTCTTACCCTAGGTGAACTAGGATCACTAGAAGTTGGAGTAACAAATCCTGAAGATGGTTCGAAAACAGTAGGTTCAGTGTCAGGCTCAGAAATTTCAGGTTCTTTAGCTAATTCACTTGAAGGAGAAATACTACCAGTAATTTCGGAAAATGAGATTGGTTGTTGAATATGGTATGTTGTTTGTATTTGATAATTAAGATGAACAATTAGAGGTGGCTCCTTAGCTTCTGGTGATCCAACTCTACTATCACTAGGTGATACAAGATTGTCTTAGTAGTTCGGCCACGATTAGATGTTAATTAATCACACGCAAACAAAGAAAATTTCAATAAAAACACCTAAAGTCTTTAAAGAAACAAACAGCTCAATCATACGCCAAAAGAATCTAAGATTCCAAACCACGCACAAACAGTAACTTCCCTTACTAAAAACACTAGTTGCTGATGAAAACCAACTTAGTAGAAGTTTAATACAGAAAGGGTGGTTGGAACAGTTACCCCGACAACCTACTTAATGAAACCGACTGGCACAAGTTTCTTCACAAAACCATCTCAAGTGAGTCTAGTCGAT
Organism: Pinus taeda; assembly: GCA_000404065.3. Lineage (NCBI taxonomy): Eukaryota > Viridiplantae > Streptophyta > Pinopsida > Pinales > Pinaceae > Pinus > Pinus taeda. The sequence continues at coordinate 231,764 of APFE031104304.1, read as the reverse complement.
GTCTGCTCCAGGTACATTGAGATCTTTCCTTCACCATCACCTTAGGAAATAATCTTAAGTTTATGGACACTAAGGTTACCAACAATAAAAAAATACAATTGGGGGAACATGCTACGATCTGATTCTACTCGCAAGGGCAGAGTAACAAAGCTCAATCCCCTTGAAGGCTCCTCTACATGGTAAATCCGAGGTTTACCAACAAGAGACCCTAGGCTCCTCGACAATGGTTAATCCGAGTTTTACTGTTTATAATATGCACAAATCTTCTATCTTTCCCAATGAAACAGAATTGATTGTCTCAAAGGTTCAGACATTATCTCGTGATTAACTCCTTTAAGAGAAGCTTCCCAGAATGTATCAATTATAATTGGATTTATTTCTTATCGCAAGATGTATCTAGTTGTTTTTTTTAACTATCTTGGAGAGTTAATTACTCCCTACTCCAAGATACTAGCCTAAGCTATATTGGTGATAAGAGCCCTAGAAATAGAAAAGATTACTAGATCAATTTTAATTAAGCGTTGCTTTTATGAGTTGTTCTTTAAGTCAATAGGTATGGAAATGAAACTTTGATGGTGTGAAGACTCGACTCCAAACACATTAAAAAATGCACCTAAAATGATAAGCAATTCGTTTTTCTTTCAATGAAATTCTAGCTAAAAGAAAGAGTTTGAGAATGCAATTCTTTAAGAAACAATTCTTTCTTTCAACATGGAAATGGAAAGAAAATATTTTTGTTTTTTAATAGGAACTCAGAATGAGACAAATAATTAACGCCCACAATAAATCCCTTTCGCTTTTCAAAACTCAAAATGACAGAAAAAACAATTTGCTTCAAAAGAGATCTACACGTTCTAGAAAAACACTCAAAACTACAAAAAACTAATGTTGAGATCTAAAACTTTAAAAATCTAATTGAATAAAAGCTTCAATTCTTTTTTGAGGATGTTTTAGATAGTTGTTCAGTAAACTAAGGATTCATTTGCACATAATAACAAACCAATCAAAAAACATCCAGATATGTTTTCTTTTGTAAAAATGAAATTCAAAACTTATAACAAAGTTTGTTCAAATATTTGCAACGAGAAAACTAAATCTATTTCTGACAAAGGATAGATTTCACAACCAAGTTGGACTCATTAAGGAGATGAAAAGACACCAGGGTGATCTAAGGTTTCTCAAGCTTTTGGTCTCTAAGTCACTACAGAGACAAAGTGAAAACCACTTCAAGCATGAAAAACTTCTAGAAAATAATTCAAAACAAAAATACTATCAGAACTCACTCACAAGATATTTTTGACAGGAAAAATATAGATCTGGGTAGACATTAAAAATCCTAAATCAAACCGAAACTTAACTGGAAGAATATATCTTAAGTTTTTCAAAAAAAATTTACAGGGTCTGTAGGCTCCAGAAGCAGCAGATGCGGTCCCGCATTGTTCACTCAAGGAAAATGCGGAGATATCCGCATTGTTTGTGAAGACAAAGTGTAGTCCCCAGAAAACTTAAAAAGAAAAAACAAAAATACTTCAAGTTTTTTGAAAGCTACCCAAACCAGTATACATTAATCAAAAACAAAAAAAAACAATTTTCTCAAGTCAAAACAAAGGAAAACCAAAAATCAAATACCATCCCCAACAGAGTCACCAATTTGTTGGTTGGATATATCGATCTTACGGACAAGACCGATCTCCCTAGTATCAAAAGATAATATAGCAACAAACAAACAAACAAACCTATCTTTCTCTAGACATATGCGATTTATAAGTAAATACTACAAAGGTGTTAAGATCCTACCTTAGATCCAGTGCTTGTTCATAGTAGTCATCCTCCAGTCATTCGAAAGAGTTATCTTTGAAGACCTGCAGTCACAAACAAGCAAACATTAAATAGCACCTGCATAGCAAATATTATAAATCATGCCTATTATGGTGATCAAGGTATCCATAAAATAAACAATGAATTAACAACTTATTGAGAAAAACAAATATATTTGTATTAACTTTGAATAGTAGAAGAACTTTACAACCTTTTCAGCCTTGATGTTGAAAAATTTCTTCTTGGGGTCCGAAACAGGAATTTCCTTTACTTTGAAAAGTCTTGCACTCTTCCAAATGAGATTCATGGAGGTATGTAATCTCTCCTCATAAAAACTAAACTAAAGAAGACTAAGTTCCAACAACATTCTTTCTCAAAAACTACTAAGCTTCTAACTCCAACCAGTTAACTAGCTTAATGCTTCTTTTTATAGTGCAGAGGAGGAGGTTACAGCTCCACCTATGAAGGGATAAAATCATCCTTCAAAGGAATAAGCTCCTCACATCAAGGGGTTAGCTCCTTAAGGTATGGGTTACATGAACCTTAAAAGAGCGAACTTGCCACCTCAAGATTCCTTCCAGAATCTTCTAGAAATAACTGAAAGTGAGTTTTTTTAGAGTATACTGCGCCTTTTAACTTTTATGGGGCTCTGCACCTTTAACACAGAGACAGTGTGGTCAGGTGTGCTAAAGACATGACCATTAGGTGCAGGACCACATGTAAGACAAAGAGAAAGTGCAGAACCATAGTTTTAAAAACTTTTGAGAGCTTTTCTCTTATTTTCAAGACTTGATACGAGGAACTGATGTTTTAGACTTGTAGAGGAGGAAAGTATGAGTGGTAATGAACTCACACAGATAGTAGAATGTCAAGGTGACAATTTTCAGTGCAACAATTACTGACTCGTGTAGTGCGAGAAGTAACATGCTATTACGAGCATCACATAGAGTAGTCCATAGTTAGCATTTATAGTTTTGAGGCTTGCAAGCCACGGATGTACTTGGAACACATATTTTTTTTGGATTTGATGTATTACACTCAAACATTATCGACATATATGTTCTATATTTTCTATTTACTATGAGACAATGTTTTTCACATATTGCGTAAATGTCTGTCTAAAGCATAATTAGCCAATGCATCTGTTAATGTATTCATATGCCTAGGAATGTGATGATATGTAGTATAATCAAAATTTCTTTCCAAGAGACAAATACACAAGTACATTCTCAATAATTGAGGGTTTCTAATAGAATACTGCCCATTGAGCTGAAGAACAACAAGTTGTGAATCAAGGTTTACAACCATTTCTTGAATGTTAAGAGCAACAACTTCTGACAAGAGTTCAAGAACTACACTACATTCAACAATGTTATTAGTTGTTGGGCCCAAACAAATACCTTGAAGATCAATCAACTCACCATTAGGGTCATAAATAGCCCATGCTGCGGATGGTAAATTCTGGGTACTACGACAAGCACCATCAGCAAAACTAGCCTAAAGAGTCATAGACATCTGGAAAGTAGGTGAAGACATAATAAGCTGGAAAGCTACTTCAAAAAACACACCAAACCAAACTACACAAAAATGAATAACACACTTATGTACATTAGTAATCATGTGAGATGATTCACGCATAATATTTTATGAGGTACAGCCCATTGCGGGGCTTGTCCAAAGGGTTACCCTCATAATCAATCATCTCATAGGTCCCTTTTTGTAATACATGCTTGACAATAAAAGGCCCATGCCACATGGGTTCAAATTTTCCTGACCCAACTTATTGTTAGCTTGGTCATATAGCAAGACCAAATCACCCTAAAAAAAGCACAAGGAGAAACTGATTGATCAAAATGGGATTTAACTCTCTTTTTCTATGCTTCAATAACTACAACAACGAGACAGTGGGTTTCATCCATTCATTTTAAATATAGGAGATGCTCCCCTTGAGGCTGTTAGAAAATTATATATTACGGAGCAATGGAACACATCATAATATTGTAGAAATATAAACACAAAAAATGCATAAAACAAGAGAGACACAGATATACGGGGTTCACCCAGTTTGGGTTACGTCCACAGAGAAACAACCAGTCCTTCTTTTATTATATTATCCAACAAACTAAAGAGATACAACCTACAAAAGATCCGCTATGACTCCCTCTTCGCTCTCAATCAACTCTCTTTTCCTCACTAAGAATATAGATACGCATAGGCGCAATACAATTCCCTCATATGTAGTAAGGGGTTGCCTTATAGGGAAAAAAACCCTAAATTAAACATAACTTCTGCCATCAGATCATCCGCCTAATGAACAACTCAGATTGACTAGAAATTACTAGACTTTTACAAGGCAATTTTACATCTGTCTTTAGCTTCAGGGGCATTGCCCCCAAACCCCCTAGGGGACCGTTGGTCCACGGACCCCCCAGCTGGGGGGTATGGGCCCCCTCAAACCCTTGTGGGGGGGGGGGGAATTTCCCTCCGCACCCGCCCCCCTAGAGGGGTGTACAATCTTCCTAGGGTATACATCCAACTGAAACCTTTGAATACAGAAGATAATCAGGTTCCATACCCAACAATTTCCAATTTGGAGATTGATTATAGCAACTCCACCACTGCTTAATTTGCTAGAAAACAACTCCACTTTGGACCTGGATATTTATCATCTTCTTCATCATACTTGAAGACCAATTGAAATTGAGCAGATTCTCAGTTTCTCCCTGGTTACAACTTTTGTTAACATATCTGTAGGATTCTGGCTAGTGTGTATCTTTTCTAGCTTCAACTGTCCATCTTCCATTGCTGACCATATGAAATGGTACTTGAGCTGTATATGTTTAGTCTTGGAATGAAATGCAGAGTTCTTTGCAAGATGTATGGCACTTTGGTTGTCACTGTATAACTTGCACAACTCTTGCTTCTTACCCAATTCATCTAAAAACATTTGTATCCAAATCATTTCTTTACTAGCCTCTGTAGCAGCAACATACTCTACTTCTGTTGTTGAAAGTACAAAAACACTTTGGATTTTTGAAACCCAACTGACAGTTGTTCCACCTACAGTAAATACATATCCTGCAGTGCTCCTCCTGTTATCTCTGTCACCTGCCATATCTGTATCAGCAAATCCCTGTAGAGCAATGTTTGAACCACCAAATCATAATGCTTGATTTGTGGTACCTCTCAAATACATCAGAATCCACTTCACCGCCATCCAATGTTCTTTTCCTGGATTGTTCATGTACCTGCTTACAACTCCCACTGCATGTGCAATATTAGGACTTGTGTAGACCATTGCATACATTAAGCTTCCAACTACTGATGCATATGGAACTTTAGACATATGAGCCATTTCTTCCTGAGTTTTGGGCCACGCCTCCTTACTTAATTTGAAATGGCTAGCCAAAGGTATACTAACTGGTTTTGCATTCTGCATATTAAACCTTTTCAACACCTTTTCTATGTACTAACTTTGAGACAATGTTAATTTGTGATTCTTCCTGTCTCTAGTTATTCTCATACCAAGGATTTGTTTTGCAGCGCCCAAATCCTTCATTGCAAATGAATTTGCCAATTTTCTTTTGAGCACATTTATTTCCTGTATGTTAGATCCTGCAACAAGCATGTCATCTACATACAATAACAATATAATATAGCTGCCATCATTTTGCTTTTTCAGATAAACACAATGATCAGAGAGACATCTAGTATAACCTTGTTCAGACATAAACTTGTCAAATTTTAGATACCACTGCATTGGAGCCTGTTTTAAGCCATACAAGCTCTTCTTCAACCTGCACACAAGTTTCTCCTTCCCTTTCACTTCATATCCTTGTGGCTGCTGCATATATATCTCTTCCTCCAAATCCCCATGGAGAAAGGTCATCTTTACATCTAACTGCTCAAGATGCAAATCTTCAGCTGCTACTAGATTTAGAATAGTTCTGATTGAAGTCATTTTCACAACAGGAGAAAATATCTTGTCAAAGTCTATACCCTTTTTCTGTGCAAACCCTTTCACCACAAGTCTAGCTTTATACCTTTTTCTACCTCCATCTTCTTCCTTCAACTTGTAAACGCATTTATTCTGTAATGCTATTATACCTGTAGGAAACACGAATAAGTCCCAAGTCTGGTTATGTGCTAAGGAGTCCATCTCTTCTTTCATGGATTGGTCCCACTTCTTCTTGGTTTCTACCTGCACTACTTCTTCATAACATTCTAGTTCACCAGAATCAATCAACAATACATACTATAATGAAGGAGAGTATCGTTCAGGGGGTATACTTATCTTGGTAGATCTTTTAACACCACTTTTAGGTGTTTGAGGTGCTTGTTGTTGTTGTGGTTTTTGTTATGGCTATTGATCATTATGATTTTCAGGCTCCACCACTTTTCCTGCGATATCATCAAGCATTGTGTATTCTCTGTTTTCTTTTCCCTGTTTCTTTTCCTGCAGCTGATCCTTATACAAAACCTTTTCATTGAATATGACATCTCTGCTCCTAATTATTTTGTGTTTTTCATAATCATAAAAACAATAACCAAAATCATTTAACACCATATCCAATAAAGGTACATTTCTTTGATTTTGCCTCAAGCTTTGTTCTATTTTCTTTGTTAATGTAGACAAAGGCTTCACAACCAAAATTCTTTAAAAATGAGTAGTTTACCTTTTTATTTGTCCATGCCTCCTCTGGAATACCACCATCCAAGGAACTTGAAGGCCCTCGATTTATTAGATAAACAACAGTATCTACAACATCTGCCCAAAATTGTAAAGGCAATCCTGCATGCAATCTCATGCACCTTGCATGCTCCATGATTGCCCTATTCATCCTTTCTGACATGCCATTTTCTTGTGGTGTTCCTGGAACTGTCTTCTTTTTGTGAATTGCATTCTCAGAACAATACCTATCAAACTCTTTGCTGCAATATTCACCTCCATTGTTTGATCTGAGACACTTCAACCTTTTTCCTATCTCATTTTCAACCAAAGCTTTCCATTTCTTGAAAGTATCAAATACGTCAAATTTATTTTGAATACAATAAATCCAGTTTTTTTTGGTTGAATCATCAATAAAAGTAACATAATAACAAAAGCCACCAAGAGATGATACTTGAGTAGGTCCCCATACATCTGTCTGCACAAGCTCTAATTTTTCGCTCTTGTTTTCTTTCCCAACTCTAAGGAATCTTACTCTCTTGAGTGAAGAATCTGCATCCCCTCCTCACTCATGCGCCCGAGCCTATGATGCCACAATGCTGTATCTTCTCTTATAGAGGTTAAAGCATTAATAGAATTAGAAATACCATTGCATAAATACAATGTACCAACCTTTCCTCCTTTTGCTATTACCAGGGATCCTTTACTGACCTTCTAGGTTTTATCTGTGAAATTTGTTACACAATCTTCACCTCCCAATTGCCCTGTTTAAATCAGATTTTTTGTCAGATATGGAACATGCATTACCTCCTTCAATAGCCATTGATTTCCATTTTCCTTTTTTATGAAAACTATACCCATTCCAATGATTTTACAGGGTTTATAATCACCCAATCAAACTTGTCCAAAATCTCCTTGAACATAATCATGAAAATGTTTCTTATCAGGTGTGGCATGGAATGAGGCCCCTGAATCTACCACCTAGGCATCAATAATATTTTCTAGTGAAAGAATCAAAGCATCTCGCAACACATCACCTATTACATTCGCTTCATGATTAGTTTCTTTTTATACGTCTCCTTCTTTTCCCTTCCAAGACTTGCAGTCTTTCTTCAGGTGTCTTTTCTTCCTGCATTTCCAGCACACAATCCCTGATCTGGACTTGGATCTGCCTTTTCTTGACTTACTATGATATCTAGGGCTCTTTCCTCTTTCCATTTTTCTTCCCCTAGTCTCTGTAGTAAAAACATTACCTGATGTCTCACCAGAGCTTTTTCGTCACATTTCCTCGCTAAGGATTGCACTGACAACATCATTAAACTTTAAAGTACTAGATCCAGAGACAAAGTTACTAATGGCCATAACTAGACCATTCCAACTTTCTAGAAATGAGCATAGAAATAATAGAGCCCTAACTTCATCATCAAAAGTTACCCCTACAGAAATTAACTGACTTGCAACTGTATTAAAATCATTTAAATGGTCTGCAACAGATCCACCTTCTGACATCTTCATATTAAATAAACACTTCATAAGAAATACCTTATTTGAGGCTGAGGGTTTTTCATATAGTTTTGACAATGTCAACATTAAACACTCTGTTGTCGTTTCCTTTGAAATATTAAACACTGCCGACACCGCTAGGCATAGCCATATTGTTCCAAGTGCCTTTCTGTCGAGAATATTCCATTATGTGTTTGTCATACTCGCCAGCTTCTTTGTTTTTCTTCTCAATGGTAGGTGCAGATCTCTCTGATACAGATAATATTCCATGTACATCTTCCATAGCTAGTAGTTTTGGCCATTGAATTTTTCAACCCTAAACCTACCATCTTCCGCCATTGCGAACTAGGAACCCTACTCTCCTGTGAGTTTATCAGCCAAATAGACCTTCGGCTTTGATACCAATTGTTAGAAAATTATATATTATGGAGCAATGGAATACATCATAATATTGCAGAAATATAAACACAGAAAACACATAGAACAAGAGAGACACAGATATATGTGGTTCACCTAGTTTGGGCTACATCCACGGAGAAACAACCAATCCTTCTTTTATTATATTATGCAGTAAACTGCAGAGATACAACCTACAATAGATCCGCTGTAACTCCCTCTTCGCTCTCAATCTACTCTCTTTTCCTCTCTCAGAATATAGATATGCATAGACGCAATACAATTCCCTCATATATAGTGAGGGGTTGTCTTCTAGGGAAAAAAACCCTAAATTAAATATAACTTCTACCGTCAGATCATCTGCCTAAGGAATGGCCTAGATTGACTAGAAATTACTAGACTTTTACAAGGCAATTTTACATTTGTTTTTAGCTTTGGGGGCAATGCCCCCGAATCCCTACCAGGGGACCGTTGGCCCCCAGACCCCTGAGTTGGGGGGTATGGGCCCCCTTGAACCCCCGCGCCCCCCCGCATGGAGGGGTGTACAATCTTCCTAGGGTATACATCCGGCTGAAACCTTTGAATGTAAAAGATAATCAGGCTCCACACCTAACAGAGCTGAGGTATCAAGGAGTAATTCGACAACCAATTTGAGTGAGGGAATTTCACATTCAATCGGTAGGGTAGCTTCTAGACCATAGACTAGCTAGAAAGGTGTGAATCCAGTTACATCTTTAGTCGAGGTTCAATAGGCCCACAGAATTGAAAAAAGCATGAGATGCCAATTGGATTTGTGCGTCCCAATGGTGCGCTGAAGAATAGTAACTAAAACTTTATTTATGCCTTTAACTTGGCTATTGGTGTGAGGGTAATATGAAGTTGAGCCATCGTCATGTAAACCCAAGTTAGAAGTCAGCTCAGCCATAATATAATCACAAAAATGGGAGCCATGGTCAATGACAATGGCTTGAGGCACTCCAAAATTGGAAATAACATGTTTGAAGAGAATTTGCATAGCCGTTTTACCATGAACTGAAAATGTAGGCATCGCTTCGACCAATTTGGTGAAGTAATCTACGTCAACGCTAATATAATCATGCCCTCCCACTGAACGAGGGTTACGTGTCATAAAATCAATGCTCCATTTGGCAAAGAGACCAAGGGTAATAACGAGGTGAAGGGGAGCAGGCGGGGCACACATTTTCCTTTGATAAATATGGCACTCATGGCATTTGTGGACAACAAGAATGCAATATTTAAAGATGGAGGGCTAGAAATAGCCAGCATGGAGGATCTTTTGAGCGGTGGCATAGCTAGACAAATTACCACCACATGTGCCAGAATGGCAATCATTTAAGACTCTTTCAGCCTTATCGAGAGTTAAACATCGATGAAGAATCGAATCAACACCAATGTAGCATACAGTATCCCCAATGATGTTGTAAGGTTTTGATTGATGCTGAATGCATTGATGATCATCCTTGGATAGTGTAGACTGGAAGGTATAAGTTTCGAGATACACAATGATATCACCATACCAAGGATCAAGAGTGCTAATTAGAAAGAGAGTCTCACTGGGGAGCTTCTCATCAGCACCAGTAGGTAGAAAAATAGAGGGAAAAGAGAAAATCAACTCAGTAAATACAATTGATTTATTTGATTTGGTAGTAGTGAATACCGAATCAAATTCCTGGAGGATAACAATCCACTTGGAATATTTTTCCCCAAGTAACTGACGAGTTAGGATATAAGTCATGGGGTTGCAATCAGAAATCATGCTTGTAGTGCAAAGGAGGATATATGCTGACATCGTTGAACAACCTGAACAACAGCCAAGCATAATTTCTCGACATGAGCATAATGGGTCTTAGTATCAAGGAGATTGCAGCTAAGGTAATAAATGACATCGTCATGACCTTCACCATTGTCTTGCACCAGTACTATAGCAATAGTGCTAGAAGTTGCAGCTAGATAGAGGAAATAATCACGATGATAGTTTGGAGGGTGAAATAAAGGAAAATTAATGAAGAAAAATTTGAAGTTATCAAAAGAGTTTTGGGCAGTCTCATCCCAAAGAAATGGAGTTCCTTGCTTAAGTAATTGGGTGAAGATTGAAGCTAGCTTAGCATAGTTAGGCACAAAGTGATGAAGGAAATTTTCTTTCCCTTGTAGACTATGTAATTGATGCAATGAAGAGGGAGGGGGTAGATGAACAATAGCCTTGAATTTGAGAGGATCAAGATGAATGCCATCCTTCGAAACGATAAAACCGAAAAGTATTCCAGACTCAATGCAGAAGACACACTTATGTAGGTTAATCCAAATGTTATAGTGTCTACAACAAATAAATATTTGTCGAAGGTGATCAGGATGGTCATGGTGCTTACGTGAATGAACAGAAAAATCATCCAGATAAGGTTGAAAAATGATTTTAATGTCATGAAAAGCATAAGAAATCTTTCGTTGGAAAGTAGCCCCAACATTATTAAGGCCAAAAGGGAGATTTTTACATGAAAAATTCCCCCACAGATAGATAAAAGTGGTCTTGTGTTGATTAGCCGATGAAATGTTTATCTGGTTATAACCATAAAAACTGTCCATAAAGGATAACATCTCACTCCCAACATATTCATCTATAATCTGGTCTATAAAAGGAGTGGGATAATTGTCTTTGGGACATGCACGATTATTGTCATGGTAATCAACACAAATGCAAATGGTGCCTTGTTTCTTAGTCACTGGTACGATGTTGGACACCCAGTCTATCACAGGTATAGGATAGATGAATCCATATTTAAGAAGTTTTTCAAACTCTCCCTTGATGGCAGTCACTTTTCTAGGGTGCACATGACGAAGCCGTTGACAAATAGGCTTTGCATTAGGATAGGTTCGAATTTCATGTGTGACTATACTTGGGTCAATGCCAGGCATTTTTTCATATGACCATGCAAAAAAAATCGTGAAACTCTTGAAAGAGGTGAGTATAAAGCTTAATCTCATTAAGTGAACAAGTTACCCCAATATGGACGTGTTCAACGATACCGGGTTTAACAAAAATGTCAATAGGAATCATTTGGGTAATATTACCCATTTTCCCTTCCAACTAGACTTCATGGGTCATGATAGGCATCTGAAGTGGTTGGGTCGAGAAACAAGAAGAGAACTTCTCAAGAAAGGTAGACATGATTTCTGGGCCAGGTATGAATGAGGAACGATGATGAGTATCATTCCAAGGTGCTTCCTCAAGAGACATAATTTCCATGATACTTTTGTCAATAGGAAACATCTTGATTAAGGGATCGGAAGAATTTGAAGAACCAAGCCAAGGAGATTGAGAATAAACATCAAGAGACATACCCAAAGCAGTGTGATTAGTAGATACTGAGGGTGAACCTGAAACAATCTCCACATAATTAATCATCTCGGTGGGGCTTAACAGCATAACATCACCCCATGAATCAACTTGATCAGGAGGGGAATGACCCAAGGATCAAGCTTAATCAAGATCATGTTGACTGAGGCAACATTGAGAGGTGGGAGAGGAAAAATACCCATTAAGGTGGGATCTTTGAAAAGTACATCCTCCACAGTCTCATATGGAGCACTGGTATGCTTTACGTAAGGAACATTGCCATCCGAGGAGGAAGAGGCAAATAATGACAATTGGTTGACCATGAAGATTTTCCCTTGATGAGGAAAACAAAGCATGCAAAAAAGACACGAGGATACACAATGCATAGCATGGGTCCAACTCCGCCTGAGTAGAAGATTATAGTTAAGATTTGCATCAACAATTTCTACTTCGACATTAACTATCTTACCTTCCAAGGTAATGGAAATATTAGGAAGGACACCGAATGGTCGAGAATCATGTCCATCAAAGGCTTCCAACATGTTAGGCGATTGGTTTAGGTTAGGAGAATCGATGGTCTTCCAATAAGACACAAAAATGATGCAGGTGGAAGCACCCTCATCAATGATGGTCCTATGAATTTTCTTTTCATTAATGATCACCTGAATGAGAAAGGAAACCTAATGGGATAAGCATGGACCATGGTTTTCCATATCAAAGCGAATGAGATTAGAATCAGATGGATCAACACCTCTAATGGCTAACACCAATGTTTTCTGCTAAGAGGGAAAAATTTGAAGGACATCGAGGGCAACATGGTTGATGGTGCTTGAAATAAACCCTCAACAATGTTATAGTGCTGAGTGGCTGGAGAGTTTAGATTATACGAGGAATTTCAATGCACACCTCGAGAGGGTGGTCAGACAATGGAATCGGGACTAGATTGCTCTATATGGAGAGGACCATAAGTAGACGGGATAGAAGAGGAAGGGATACATTATTTGTCTTTCCCCGCTGTAGGAAGAGAAGTTTGATAATCTTTAGATATAGTAGCCACATTTATAGCCATATTCATCATAAACACTTCGGAACCTACGGAAGTGGAAGATTGATGTTGGTCTACCATTTGGGTCTGCTAGGATGGAAAGGGTTCTTTTATGACAACAAGAGTCCCTTTTAGCAAGCGACTAACTTCCGATCATCGGGGACAATCCTTAGTGTAATGATCCTCCTCATAGATGAGGCAATGATACTTCATCTTTCTTTGAGAAGCATTGCCCGCAAAAGATTTAGGAGTGGTCTGTTTTAGGGTATCGACTTTGGCCTTGCCTTTTCCCTTATTTTTACTCTTAGAGTTTTTGTTTACTGTGGTAGATTGGACAACATGAACCTCAGAGGTATTACCAGGACTAGATGAATTTCTAGAGGGATCATTGGAACCAGTGTTTGAGACCATTTTTTTCTTGGAAGAAGATTTCAAGGGAGTCTGAGACACGAAACCAATCACTCCATCAACAGGTGGCGCATTTGGAGACTTCGATGTTGTAAGATTTGATAATGGTCTTGGAGCATCGAGTAACATATCATATAATGTGCCAGATTGTGAGTAGACTAGGTCTAAATACTAGTCATGAGCGATGTCTTGCTCCTTAGTAACACACCCACCCATAGCTATGTCCCTAGCAATTGGGCCGACAAATTATTTTGTGAGCCATTTTGTCAACAACTGATCAACAATTTCAAACTTGATCAGGCAACGCTGACATCTCCATTCATGGATATGATCAGAGATGTCGATCACAGTGTCTTGCTTAAGTGATATAAGTAGATAGGTGCTAGTTGCATAGTGAACTCACAGTTGGAAATGAGTGAGGAAACCCATAGCAAGAGAGTTGAAGTCACTATAGGTACCTCGAGGCAATTCGATGTACCATTTTGCTACAACCCCTGTGAGAGTTCTTTGAAAAAGTAGAAGACAGATAGAATAATTGACGTAAGAATTGGAGGAGCACCAGAGGTGATATGTCATCACATGGGCTTGTGGATCGTCCTTCGCTTTTCCCTCAAATTTGTGGCAATCACTTGGAACCTTCGTTGGGGCTAGAGGCCAATAAGGAAAATGAAGGATATGATCATTGGTGAGCCTCGAAACATCCGGTAGTTCCAACGTGGCCAAGAAAGGAAATTGTGTGTTAATAGACATGTGGGACATTTGAGTAGACCAAAACTGCGGAACCCATCCTTGTTGGTAAGGATTTTGTCCCCATAGTGGAGGATTTTGTCCATATGGAATATGATTTTGTCCTCGCTAAAGGTTACCTTGCCCATAGGGAGGATTCTATCTTGGGTAGATTTGATACTTTCCTACCATAGGTCGTTGATGGGCATATGTGTTAAAAGTCTGTTGAACCCGTTGACCTTGGATGTAAGTATTTTGAACCTGCTGACCCTCAACATAAGGATTTTGAACTTGCTACTGCAAGAGTTGACCTTGACCTTGGCCTTGCATAGGTTGACCTTGCTGATATGCATATATGGCTTATTACTACAAAGGCTAACCTTGCAGTTGTTGCAAAGGTTGGCTTTGCTGCTGCAAAGGCTGACTTTGTGGATACAAAGGTTTCCCTTGCTGCTGCAATGGCTCGAATTGTGAGGACAATGGTTGGGAGGATTGTTGAAAAAACTGTCTGTGGCTACAAAGGTTGTTGCAGCTATTGCAAAGGTTTCCCTTATGGCTGTAACAGTTGTCGTCACTGATGCAATGATTGCCCTTGTTGCTATGAAGGTTTCCCTTGTTGCAGCAAGGGTAGTTGGACAATTCCTAGAGTTATACTTGGAAGGTATTGATAGTTCCCGAATTGGATCTGGCCATATCCTCCAGGCATAGCAGGTTGACCAGGCTGAACATAAGGTCTAGCTTGAGGAATGTAAGGCAGAGTAACTAAGGCTTGCGAACCATATGGAAGATAAGCTGGTTGGAATGGAACCTGAGCCATGTATGGTTGCTGGTATTAGATGTTACTTGACTCGGATGGAGCAACAGGGTTAGGAATATCGTCGTAAAAGGGTTAATTCATTCCAACCATGTGAGTTTGTAATCCACTCACACTGGTTTCACTAGACATCAGGGGGATTTTGGATCTTGCCCCCCGGGTGGTGGCACAATCTATCAACTCACTTGAGGGGTAGAAGAACTTATCGAGACCTGACTTGAGACTGTTGGTTGAACCGAAATAGTCAACCGAAACAACGAGATAGGTTGAGATGGAATGGTAGGTTAGACTAGAACTGAAGTGACTACAGTTTGTATAATCGGTCAAGAGGTTGTGTTTTGAATGAATGAACTTGAGGTAGGCATATCGCCAAAAGACCAGATGGGGTTTTGATACAATGATGAGGCACTAGGAGTGCCCGAAACCAACTGAGCTAGAGAGGTATAACCATGTGGAAATATGGGCTCACTAAATTCAGGATAAGAGAGAGATGAGACTCTTCCCATAAAATGGAAACCTTTCATAAGGAACTAGTATCCCTGCTCATCACCCACATGAGGAGTGTGAGTAGCAGAAACTTTCGACTAACACAGAGAGGAGACTGGGATTTTTCCTTCTGACTCCATAGAAAACAACCAGATATGAGCCAAAGATGAATGAGGAGACAACTCCAAAGGAATTCCAGGCTGGTCGTATGGACTGTAAGGATGTTGTAGTGATATCACAACAAGATCAAACAATGGGTTCAGTCGGAAAACAACCAGTCTTTCTGGGCTTTCAGGAGCCTACAGACTCTCGAGAGTCTGGATAGGATTATTACAGGATTCTAGGCCAGATTCGTAAGGTGACCCAGTATCTAATGGAGGCAAATGAGATGAAAAAGGTTGAATACTCAGAACAACCCCAAGTTCAACACCTTTATCCTCAGGTGAATGCGAAAGTTAAGGGAAAGCTTCTTGGATGACCTTCGAGATGGAGGAGAGGAAGAGGAACAAGGCTTTTAGGAGCCTGCAGACTCTCTAGAGTCTGGATAGGATTATCAGAGGATTCTAAGCCAGATTCGTAAGGTGACCTAGTATCTAATGGAGCAGATGAGATGACAAAGGTTGAATACTCAGAACAATCCCAGGTTCAACACCTTGATCCTCAGGTGAATGCGAAAGTTCAGGGAAAGCTTCTTGGATGACCTTCGAGATGGAGGAGAGTAAGAGGAACAAGGCAAACCTGATGGTTCAGCCACGATGACTTTGTCTCAAACAAAAAGAGAAGAGATATTAATTTCAAGGCTTATTTAAAATATATTAAGGATATACTCATGATGTGGTCCAGAATAAAACTATCAGGAATGTGATGTGATCGTGGGCAAAATTTTTTTAAGATGCTGAAATAGACTAATGCCTTTTCATTTTTTAAGAGTCAAGAATAAGACAAAGATGACTCTAGTCACTTTCGGTTTGAACTAGCTCGAAAGGACAAGTGCTCAATGATCTTTTAAATTTAAAGAGTCAAAAAGACCAAAATGACTGCTTAGGATAATCTAGGTAAAAGGGATTACAAGGTAACCATGAATTGGAGAATACCTCCCAATGAACTAAGAAGTACAAGCAAGCAATCTCCAAGAATGTTGTGTTTGGTTTATCATGTTTACAAGGCGGTATACTTGTCTTCCTATGGATAAAGGATTGCAAACCTAGTGGGGTCTCCCTTTATATACGTGACGGTATGGGGAGCACAAGTCCATACTAGCGTTGTATAATACCTAAGAGAATGAAAACTTCTAGGCTTAAAGACGCCGAAACAGGTCTCTAGGCTAAACCTATAAATGTGAGCGTTTAGTTTCAAATGTACCTTAGGTTAATTGAATATATTTTAAAGGTTTATCTTGAAATTAAGTCTCATTTTTTAGGCCTTATTGATCTCACCTGAAATTTTTTTATTTGCAGCTATATCTGACAAATCCCTTTCAATTCGGCAAATGCTTACACTAATTGAGAGAAGAGAAAACAAGCAATTCAACAAACAAGCAACTGAATGTAAGATGACTCTTCACTACTTCACTTTTCAAAACAAAACAATGAAAATTCTTTCCACTTCCTACTCTTCCTATCAGATGCACTTCAACTAAGCCTTTAATAGTAAACGAAATTCATTTTATTTCAAATGCTCATGATGATGTAATTCTAGCTTTCAATGATGCTACTCAATGCAACATATGAATTAAACAAACTAGAATGATATATTTTTTCTTTCAATGGAATGCTAGAATGAATCCTTCACCTAAAAATTTCAATGAAAAATTTTAAACAACTAAAAATCAATCATATGCAAAGCATGATAAAAATAACTCCTTCCAAATGAAATATGCAAAGATTCAATTGAAAGAAATCGAGCAATCTAATCTATGCTTAGAAAAGAGACGTTCAACAAGAGAAGAGAAAACGAAACTTTTTCACTCATTAAATTGAAAACAATGAAATATAGATGCAAGGACTAAAACATGAAATGCATGAAGAAACAAATTACCAACTTTACTTGATGAGTAGATAAGAAAATGAATGGACAATGACATAGATGCCCTAGGAACACAAACCATCCAAAAACTCAAAAAATCAAGTAATGCAATCTCAAACCAATCAAGCAAACAAATCAAGCTAACAAAGCATTCTAGCTAGGGAGAATAAAGGCAAACAAGCCAAGAAACATAATCTATGAGGACAAGACACACTGGAAATGGTTTAAGAGAAACCCTAATTTTAACCTATAGGAATCGACACGACTAGGTAACTAGAAACAAGTGCTATAAGGGGATGTGGCGCGATTGTTCAAGAGGAACTCGTGCTGGTTGACACTACTGTTAGCAAAATAACAATGTTGATTGAGGGATTTAAAGAAAGAAGTCCACAAACCAAAAACAAACCTGTCACTCTAAATTCAAGAATCAAAGCAGAAGATAACGTAAAGTATAGATTACAAAAGAGAAAGAGTGATAGGAGAAAAGTCTCCACAAATCATGAAATGAAAAAAATTCCAAAAAGAGGGATGGCTCCCCACTGGAGTCGCCAATTTTTAGAGTAGGAAAATTCTCACTCTGGACAAAGATAATCCCTCTAGTCTAGGGGAGAGGGTCTAGCCACAAACAAGACAATCTGACATAAGTTCCCTTAGATTGAGAGTTGATAAGATCCTACCTCTTGTATTGCTTATCCTTGTTTGATGAAGTCCTTGTGTCTTTGCTCCAATGATCAACTCCTTAATGTCAATAAAGCACCTGAAACAAATAGACAAGAAACCAAACCACACATGATAGCATAAAATAGATTCAACCTACTTAAGAGGCTAAGGAGTCTTAAGCTACCAAATAGCATATGCAATTGATATAGGAAACAAAATATCAGTTGTATTATAATGACAAAAAGGAAAGTACAACCTTCACCTTAGCATTGCAGGTTTCCTTCGATGTGTCCGGGTTCCAGTGCCACTGCTAGCATCTCATGATTCACCTCAAAAAATGGAATTTCAAAGATTCTTCCTCTTTGATCCAAACCAAACAAACTACAAACTTATTCTCCCTTTACAAATGCAAACTAGAAGGCTAATGCTATCAATATTTTTGAAGATTATTCCATCCCTTTCATTAGTTAGCTGAGGTTGGAATAGGAGAATTTTATATAGCTTGAGAGAGGGGGCATGGATCCTCTTATGATGGTATAGGTCTTATCCCTTTTGGTTTGTTCCATTTTAATAGGGGAAAGGAGCCCAAATAGTCTCTCTTGACTCTATCTAAACTAACCATTTACCAGAGTTCCATTCACAAAGCTTCTAGACTTGGAAGCTTCGACTTCATTTTTAAAAACTTTACAAAAGAGGATTAGTGTAGGTAATGGATGGATACCAATGCTGATCGACAATAGGCTTAGTGTTAGACTCTGCAAACTAGCATGGGGAAGAAACTGAGGGATAGGGCTGACCTTTAAAATTGAGTTTGAAGGAATATTCTTGGGAAATGATGTAAGAGAGAAATGTTTTGTAGATGAAGAGGGTTGTAAAGACATGTTCTTCATGATAGAAAAACACATTAGGTTCATTGTAGAGGTATTCTAGGATCGAGGGACAGGGAGTACAGGGACAATGAAAAAATGTTGTGCAACAATTACAACTAAACCTTTGTCATGGCCCTTTGTGGTCATCCTTCTCTCTATCTCTGTGAGCTTCTCTATTCTCAATAGTGAACTGCAACCAAGACTTTCCTCTGTAGCAAGTCTGCTCTTCTTGCTACTGAGTACCTCATCAAGCTTTCTTCACTAGCTTCACCTTTTGGTGTTTTCTTTGGTTCTCTCCTTAGAACCTTCTCTTGGAAATTCTAGCCACACTTACTATGGAAATTCCCTCATACAACTTATACCCAAACACTACCTGTTGGAATTTATCCTTGTTTTGGTCACAATCCTTAATTCCAAAGAGCGAACCTGGTTCCAATACCACTTGATGTAGAAAAATTCACCTCTTCTTGGAAATTCACCTTCTCTATATCACACAACAAATCACTTCAACATCAAGCCCTTAATTTGTTTTGCAAAAATATTTCATATAAAAAATTATAATTCACTTACAATGAATTCTAAAGCATGCAGATATTAGAACTATTATTAGTTACATAGATACACCAAACAATTTATGAACATAATGAAAATCCTTTTCATTAATAAAATCATGTCTATACAATTTCAAAATTATCCATTCCTCTCTTGGTCTCATATCACATTCATTTGGCCATTAGTTCTCATTTCTCGTAGGCTTACAATAAATAAAATTAAGAAATATAATATATTTTATAAATCCTTAAAGGACTCCATAAATTACCCACAAATCACTCAATAAATCAGCTTTTCTTAAATCCTAAAATCACTTCCTGATTTATTCCCTAAAGCTCTCATGATTTATTCACTAAAGCTCTCATGATTTGTTCCATAAGTCTATCATGCTCTTCAAGGAAACTTTGCTTTTTCCTTATGGAAAAATATCTCCTATCCATAGCTCTTCTAAAAACCTTCTATAATAATTAAATGAAATTAAGAATATTTACAAATAAGGAATTATAATTCCTTTACAATTTTGAAACCCCTTTTGCAGTTCTTTTTCAAAAATATTGATGGATTGGAAGCTCTAATGCTCGTGCATCACATATCCCAATATTTCATATTGATGTAATTCCACCACTTGGATGGGATTCAAAATTCCTTTACCATTAAATCCTAGGTCGTTTCCTTCATATCCCATCTTATTCATGAGCTTCGAATAATACCTGTAGCGTTCCTTTCACATGCACCAAAATCATTATCATAACGAGAAAATGAAATTGAAGAATCATTGTTTACTTTAGTTTCCAATTCTAGAGATGGTGAGGATAACTTTGTTAAAGCCTTTGTTGCACTTAAAATTTTCCAAGGCCTAATCCATGGCTTGTAACTGAAGTTGCAATACCTACTTCTCATCTTCTGTTTCTTGTAGCAGTCTCCTCAACTAACATTCTCTACTTGACTACTTTGAAATATGAGAAGAAGATGAAGAAGAAGAAAATTCACTTGAAGATGGAGATGGAGGTTCTCCTTCATTTACCAAAGCATTTTCCTCTACTCTCTCTTTCTTCTTCTTTTCCAATTTCTTCTCATGATTTGCAAACCATTTATCTACCATGTTTGCCACCTTGTTGAAAATTTAATGCAAATATTTGTCTTTGTCCATTTTCTTTCCTCTTGTTGCACATTCAATGTCTAGTTATCATTCACACTTTCAATTCACATCAGTAAGAAGGTTGCTTCGATACCAAACTTGATCCGGTATTCCTCTAATACTAGCATTAACCAAGATATTTTCTTTGGTTGATGTTAGAAAAAATTCATAAGAGAGAATGCAAAAACCATGTATGGAAATGCTTAAAGAAGAAGCAAGATAGAGGAGACCATAAAGACAATGCACACAATGTTTGATAACGAAGTTCATCCAATGTGGACTGTGTCTTCAAGCCCTGCTTCAATAGTGGGGAGGCTTCTTCAATCAATTCATAAAAGGAAAGACAAGTACATGGAAAAATACATCATTATACCTCCACTCCTGGGATTGACTTGAAATTTGACCCCTCAAATGACAATAATCACAGCACCAACTAGTCCATCTCATCCTCTTGATACTTTTCACTATAGACATGACCCACTTATGAAGGGTGCATTATTGTCTCGAACTTGGTTCCTAGAAATTAATGAAGGAGGTGGTTTTTTCTCCATGACCTTTGAAATATGTTACTTAGATACAAAAATTTATTACACCATTATAGTCCTTGTGAAATTCTGGATAAAATGAGTATAGACTCACTATATTCCACCACCATCGTCTTTGGAGCCCTAGAGAATCTTCAAGATTTCACAACAATGAGAATATACTTGTAATATTCCATTGGAATATTCCCTAACATATTCTCTTAGAATATTCCTAGAATTTTCTTGCGATTCATGTTTGCATTGGCTTGTGTGTGGCCTCCTATCTCATGTGTTCTCCATGGTTCTCTTTGAACCATTAGAATGACATTTTATAACAAAGTGTGAGGGTGAATAGGACAAAGTGTGTGGTTGGAACAATGGTTGCAATAGTTGTATAAATTTACTTATTGTTGGGGAGGTTTTTGGTTCAAAAACCACAGAGTCCTAATTTTACTTTAATATAGTTTTAAAGCCGAATTTTGGATTTAATATAGTTTTCAAACCATATAATTTATGGTAAACATATGTCCATATTGTAACGACTCCCCAAACCACGAGAATAAGAAAAAACATGGAGGTTGCACCATCCCAAGGCCACTTGGGTCTAATTTGAGGTACTATGTGGCACCATGTGTTAGGATCTCATTGGTCAACATCATATGCCATATCTGCCACCTACTTGCCATGTGTCGACTTGCGGTGTTTCCATGCCACCCGCTTGTGGGTCCACCTGGTTTGTTGATTGGGCTACCACATTAGATCTATGAGTCCCACCAGTCTTGTTGACTTTTTTGTCATGTGGTAACATGTGGGAGTGCCATATGGCACCCTAGTTTGACTGGCTTTGATTTTTTCCTAGTTTGATGAAAACTTTGACTAGCCATAACTTTCACAGATGGACTCAGATTTAGGCATTGTTTGCACCATTGAAAAATTTGTGACAAGTTCTTCCATATAATACTAGTTACGCTGAAATTCAAATACTTTGATTTTTGATGTTCTCTAGAACCACCTAAATCAATCCTCCACACTAAAGGACTTTTGGTCCACCAAAATTCTAAACATGATCTGCAATCTTGATCAACATAACAAATGTATTTGAAAGGCCTCACTTTTTTCTCCTTCACCTTTGCACTTTGGAGCTTGAAGTGATGAAACCAACACTTGTATATATATGCAAATATGTAGCTATTAATACATGCCCAACTTGAAATATTTCAAAACAGACCATACTTGCCAATAGTTTATAACACACTCATGGTCACATTTTACAACATAAACCATACCCCTTGCTATCCAACTTAAAATGCCTAATTGTCACCATGTTACATTCATAAGTGATCTTATATACCTCATCACTTTTACAAACATTTTCGCAACATGCGATTTACAATGGTGGCCATACTCAACTACTTAAAAATACTACCCATCTCTTATCTAACTAGTCCATTGGGCTTTCTTCATGTAGAAAACTTCCTTATTGAATTGCTTCATCGGTTAGTTCCTTCACATATGCTTTCACATGCTCCATGTCCTTCTTTAGGAGTAGCTTTGGATGGAGCTTCCAACATGTGGCTCTTTAATGTCCACCCTTGTTGCAATGGCTACAATGGTTCTTCTTCCTCCAAAATTTCTTGACCTTCTTTGAATGATCTTTGGTGTGGTTTTGGTGAGGAGATCTTGCCTTAACTCTTCCTTTGGAATGCTCACTATCACTAGAAGGTGGTGATATGCTCTCAACATCCTCCACTGACTTAGACTTATCACTTGAAGACTCTCTTGTCTTTTCCTTTATAACATAGCCAATATTGCATATCAAGGTAATTCCACCAATTGGATGGGATTCACACTTCCTTGGCCAATAACTCCTAAGAACTTTCCTTCATAACCCATCTTCTTCATGAGCTTCAAACCAATACGTATAGTGTTCCTTTAAAATGCACCAAAATTATATTCATAATGAGAAAATGAAATTGAAGAATCATTGTTTACCTTAGTTGTCGATTCTGGAGCGAGTGAGGATGGGTTTTCCAAGCCTTTGTTGCACTTCAAATTTTCCAATGCCTCTTCTGTGGCTTGTAACTGAAGCTGCAATCTTTGCTTCTCCTCTTCTACTTCTTGTAGCAGTCTCCTCAACTCAACAATCTTTGCTTGAAGTCTATGGTTGATATCCTTATTTCAAAGATAAGAAGAAGATGATGAAGAAGAAAATTTACTTGAAGATGGAGATGGAGGTTCTCCTTTATTTACTAAAGCAACATCCTTTGCTCTCTCTTTCTTCCCTTGTTTCCTTCTTTGCCATTTTTTCTCATAATTTGCAAACAATTTATCTACCATGTCTGCCACCCTATAGAAATCTTGATGAAAATTTTTGCCTTTCTCTATTTTCCTTCCTCGTGTTGCAAGTCCAATCTTGGCTATCATTCAAACTCGCAATTCCTATAAGCTAGAAGACTACTCTAATACCAAAATTGATCCAATATTCCTTTTGATATCATCATTAACCAAGATATTTTATTTTATTGTTGTTAGCAAAATTGGATAAAAGAGCATGTAAAAACCATGTATGAAAACACTTAAAGACGAAGCAACATAAAGAAGACCATAAAGACAATGCACACAATGTTTGATAAGGGAGTTCATCCAATGTGGATTGTCTCTGGGCCTTGCTTCAATAGTGGGGAGGCAGTTTCATTCATCTCATCTAAAAATAAATGCAAGTGCATGGAAAATACGTTATTATAACTCCATTCCTCAAACTAAATTGAAATTTTACTGCGCAAATGACTGTAATCACAACACTAGCATGTATGTCTCATCCTCCTAATACTTTTGACTATAAACATGTCCCATTTTTGAAAGGCATGTTGTTGTCTCAAACTTCGTGCCTAATAATTAATGAAGGCAACAAATTTCTGCCATGACCCCTGAAATATGCTTCTTAGATGTAAAAATTGACTACACCAATGCGATCCTTACAAAATTCTGGTTAAAAGGAGTATAAACTCACTATATTCCACACCATCATCTATGGACCCCCAAAGAACCTTCAAGATTCCAAAATAATGGGAATATATTTAGAATATTCCATTGAAATATTCTTTAATGTATGCTATGAGAATATTCCTAGAATATTCTTAAGATTCTTGTTTGCACTGGCTCGTGTGCACCCTTCTCTCTCATGCATTCTCCATGGTTCCCTTTGAACCACTCGAATGAAATTTTATAATAAATTGTGAGGGTGAATAAAACGAAGTGTGTGGTTGGTATAATGGTTGGCATAATCATATTAAGTTACTTGTTGTTGGGCAGGTTTTAGGTTCAAAACCCATGGACTCCTAATTTTTCTTTAATATAGTTTTAAAGCCTAATTTTAGTTTTAATATAGTTTTCAAACCATATAATATATGGTAAATGTATGTCCATATTGTAATGACTCCCCAAACCATGAAAATAAGACAAAAATGAAGGTTGCACCATCCCAAGGCCACTTTGGCCTAATTTGATGTACCATGTGGCACCATGTGGTAATCTCTCATTGGTCCACATCATATGCTAGCTCCACCACCTACTTGCCATGTGTCAACTTGTCATGCTTCCATGTCCCTTACTTGTAGGTCCACCTAGTTTCTTGACTGGGCTGTCACATAAGATCTTTGGGTCCCACTGGTATTGTGGACTTTTCTTCCACATTAAAACTTATGGGAGTGCCACATGGCACCCTAGTTTGACTTTGAATCTATTTTTTGCCAAGTTTGACCAAAAATTTGACTAGCCATAACTTTCACATATGGACTCGGATTGAGGTGCCATTTACACTGTCGACAAGCTTATGATGAGCTCTTCAATATTACATTAGTTTCACTGAGATTCAAGTACTTTGATTTTTTAGATTCTTCAAAGCCACTCGAATCATCCATCTTAGGAGGGTTTTAACTTTTGATTCGTAGGTCAGATTGAGGAGAAAATTAAATTTTTGGAATAATATCAATAAGATGAACACAATGATGTTATTTATTTAAAAGTATGGAAAAGTTGAGAAAAGTAAAAAACTTTAACTCTCTTTTCCACAATTGTGAGTTGGGTCAACAGAGTATCCACCTCCTTCTAACTCTGGTTGGGCTTGGGGTTAGGAGGGGTGTTTTTATAGAATAATTTATAGTTGTACCCTTCCTCTGAATGTATGAAGGAATGGTTTGACACATGGTTTCATAAAACCCTAATTAATAATGGGTTCTCATTTCAATTCCATATTATGAGAGACTATTACCTCTCAAATCTTGTCTAGGTGACTCAATAACATTTAGGATACTACGTTCTAAGTTTTCCTTGTTTATTATAATATAATAAGGATACTTATCTCCAAATTTTGTTATTTTCTTTTGGATTAAAGTCACTACACACCTTAGTGATCACATATTTTTTTTTTCTTTAAAAAGAAACTGTATCTTCTAAAATATGATTTCAAGACTCTTTACAATTGAAAGATTTTACTTCTTCTATACGAATCTTCATTTTTTATAGTTATATAACTTATATCAAGCTTAATATTAGTTAGGGTTTAACTCTCATTCCTAACTAGGTTTTTGTAATTTCAATCAACCAATTCATATATTTTTCCATATTTCAATTCAACTATTGGAGGAATCCAAAAAAGTATTTTCTAATGAAGTTTTTATCTCATTTCCTTTCACAAAGAACATTAATGCTAGATTCTACAATTCTTGTTTTTCTTCTATGGGTAATTAAATTTACATAAAATTCCTTCATACTTTATTACCATATTTATAATATAATTATGTCACTTCTATAACTTTTTTTTCTTTATATTCTTTTCCATAGGTACACTCTTAGCCAATGGGATTTGAAACTTTTTCCTTTGATGTCTCTTCAATAATTCTACCTCTTGGACTAACAGAAATGACTTCCTTCCTATACATGTCAACACACTCTTCTTTAGCTATTCATTCTATAGGATAAGAGTTATCTCATGTTTGTGTATGGAAGTAGCATAAAAGAACTTACCCTAAGAGGGTGTGTTTTTCCATAGCAAGTCATTGAATATTAAGTAATTTAAGACTGTTTGAAAGCCTTGAGTTGTTCCATATATCTTTGTAATATTTTTTATGGATTGTTTCACCCTATATTACACTAAGTTTGTGTTATTATGTATATTATAATTTAATACTTCATTTATGGACCGAATTAATAAATTATTTATTTTTGTACCACTTATATGTGTGTGAATTTGCAACCTTTTATCTATATATAATTTTTGAATTTTCACTTTATATTCAAAGTTTTTCTAAGAAATTTCCTTACACCAAATGATAAAATCTTAATTCTATTAGTTAAGAATTGTTTTGATTCTTACAACATCCCATGAAATCCATGTTTCTCCTTTTTTTTTAAGAAAGGAAATAGTTTCTCTAGATGATAAAACTTATTTCAAAATTATGTAGTCTTTTGTATCTATAATTTAAGATAGTTCAACATACTAAATAAGAGATTAGCAAACAGTATGAATATTTGTCTTCTTTATCATCTATGCTCAATTTCTCATACTTATTCTACAACAATATCACAGAATTGTTTTGTAAGACTCTAGCACAATTATAAATTTCTAAACCTTCAGTTTAATCATAGAAATTATTCTTTCAACTCCTCATCTACTATGTTATTTAATTGTACTAATTGTACACATTTAATTAAAATAACTATTCAAATATTTCAACTCTATTTTTTTTAGTTTCTAGCATTTTATTCAAACATTCTGTATTTAATAAGTAAATCACATCATATATATATCTCATAAAATAAAATTTAAAGAGGTTGAAATACTAACTTAAAAATTAGTAATTGGAACTAATGTTTGAGTGAACCAACTCCTCCCAACCTTGACACCTTTCTACAAAAGGGTTTTCTCACACTTTGCCACTCTTTTTCCTTTCTCGAGTTTAGCATTGGTAGCCTTTCTAGTAGAAAAAGACAAAATGTATTGCTCCCTTCCAAAACAATTGGTAGTTGGTAAATAGGTGCTAGGAAGTTACTAGCTCATTTATGAGCCCTACTTCACCACTCTCAAAGACAACCCCTATGTTTTAGGGAAGTTTAATGATCAATCATTTCCATCATCATTTATAATCTAATAATTTAGATTATATTCCTATGAGTTAATAATAAGGGTACTCAATAACCAACATTAACTTGCAACCATATTTCTTTCAACCAGGTACAACTTCAACATTAATTTCTAGATATTTTTATTTTATTAACAACACCATAAAGAAAAAATTTACTTTCAACATTTAATAGTTTTATCAGATTGATAAATTAATTTCCAAATAAGTCTTTAAAGTTAAAGCAACAACCACACTTACCAAACAAAATTTTACAACGTAAACTCCATGTTAGGGGATATCACAAAAATTGGATTCATAATCTAGATGTATTTTATATATGAATCATCTCAATGTGCTAATGAGAGTCCATAATCTTTGTGGACATCATGGAAGATTGAGTTGTTAGTATTAATGAAAATGAGTGTTCGAATAGGGTCACACATACTACTATTCTAATTAAACTAGCATGAATATATTTATAAGCCAAATGTTATCCCTTTTTTTCTTTAAGGAGGGTTGCATATTAGAATAATAATAATTTGCTCCAAATTTGTGTGGTTAAGAATAATTTAGATAGCCAAAAACATGGTATAGGGTTCTTACCGAATTTTTCTGATAGGACAAAGTCTAGATAACACTAACAAAAGAAGGAGGAATCCCCCAGAAGAGGGAATGGATACCACCTAAAAAAAATGAGGTGAGGTGAATACTTGATTTCAATATCAATGATGCAAGTGTACCCACATTAGGGGAATTTTTAGGTCTAAAATGGGACTCCTAAGAAAAATGTACAACCAAAATAAACTTTATAAGAACTGATAGGATTCAAGATGATGATGTCAACCATGGAAGATGATTCACCATTTTGGGAGAAAAAGTAAAAAAATTAAAAAATAATAATATAGTAAAACTACTTTTTCAACTTGTATTTTGAAGTTATCTCCCTAAGGTTTTACTCAAATTTTGAGTGAGAGTACTCGTTGATGCAAAATTGAAAGCGATGGACCCTGCGACATGAAAAATGAGAAATACATGAAACCATGTGATTGCAATCACATTTTCCATGCATTTCTCATTGTTTGTGTAGTAGGGTCCATAAAAAGTATGCAACATGGCTACTATTTGGATGAGGAATCAAATTTTTCATCCAATGAGTGTTTCTGCTCGAAATTTGAGTAAACCGATAGGGAGATAAATTGAAAAATGCGTTGAAAAAAATCATTTTTTTGTTTTTCTACCTAAAATTTGATGATGCAATCTAATCTCATTTTATTATTGCCACTATTATTTTATAATTTCCTTATGAGGCCCATTTTAGACCTCAATATTCCCCTAATGTACTTATGAAGAGGTCAAGTACAATATGCTATGAGATTATGACAACATGTGGCTAGATAAAAATTTATAAGAATAATCAAAATGAAAACATGTCTAAACACATGTGAATGAACATTAACACCCAAAATGAAGGTGAATAACCATATAAGCCCTACTAAAATGGAGAGGGTTTATAACCTAATGAGAGCTCATGAAAGGATTAAATTGAAAGCTTCAAAATTCTTGAATAAATCCAAACTCTTATTGGGATTTATGACTAGAACTAGAATACTATATCCAACACTAATTCAATCCTATAGGGAGATACTTAAAGGAAATAACCACCTAGGGGTTTATAAAATTATGAAAATATCTATATATGTTTAATGGTATTCAATGAGAACTATAGCATTATAACCATTAATGTGTACAATTATCCACAATGGGATAACGAGTTTATGTTGAGCACATGAGAAACAAACAAGTCAAGGGGAAATGTTGACTCTACTTGCCTATTATGAGATTACTCACTAGTAATGTAGATGGACCAAGATACACAAAACCTTTAAACTAAACCCCTCAAATGAATTTGTTAATATTGATACAAATATGTTCATTATAAAAAGAGAATGATGGGCCCTCTAAAGAGAAATATGAGGTGCATTTTAACATGTAATAAATGTAAAACCACTGGATAAGGAAGCTAGTGATGATGGGACTCAATATTTCCCTTGTTTTAAGCATAATTGTAAGTTCTACTCAGTAACAATTATATAAAATTGAGGGTGATAGCTAAAGTTTAAGTAAATTACTAAGAATGACAACCTACAAGGAAATATGATTGATGGAAGAAAAATGAAAAACTAGAATAATCTTGGTTCAAGGAAGATAATGAGTTATAATGATGCTTAAGAGGTAGTAATATTGATGGGCATAATGGAATAATGAGAAACTCAATTAGGATTCTCTAAAAATAAGTGATTGGGACACACACCATAACCAAAGAGAATGTATAATGGCCATATAAACCAAGCATTATATTTTTTTTCCAAAATATTAAATGAAATTGGATATGTTGCAAGGAAATAGTTTCCCAGGAAATGGAATTCATCAAATCAATCCTATGAGATGGAGAAAATAGAGAAAATAGTGCTATATAGAAGTAATTAATGGTGGGGGAACTTGGGTGAATCTCATAAAGGGAATTAATGATGGGGAAATAAATATAGTCATGATATTCATAATAGGTCGCATACCATGGTATACCAAGTTGACACAAATCACATAGAATCTAGGGGAAAAACTAGCAAAACGATGAGAAGAAGCATTGGGATATTTCTAGGATGGAAGAATATACACACTCTTGACCCTAATTGGGAAATAATAACATAGGTGTCAAAATTTATTGAGGTACTAATTTAAGGAGACTCGTGTAGTTTAATTTCTACCACAATGCAAGGGAAAATGCAAGATAAAAGAGATAGGGAATTTGCTCAAATGAGAGGAGTGGGGGGCCTTAAAGATAGATTTAAAGGTGATAATAAATAAGAAAATGAATACAACATAGGTAATGGGGAATATGATATCTATATGCTATTTTGAAAAATTATACTTGCATGGATGACAACAAACCTCATGCAAAATGGTAGGAAAAAATAGTGTCAATATCAACTACTAGAATACATGAAACAAATACCACAATCCAAAAGTAGTTATGACAAAACCAATGATCAAATTCGATGAAGAATGGTGCTTGTGATCTCTCAATGTTATCACCAAATAATGATTGCCTAGCCATTTCTAACTAGGTGGATCAAAATACACCATGTAGATTTAATTTTACCATAGTAAAATCACTTTCAATGTGGAAAATAGTTTAGTAAACCACTTTTATTAAATTGTTTTCTGATTTAAATAAAAAAACCCCATGAGAATAATAAGATAAATCATTATTTATTTAATTTTATCAAAGAATTATTATTTAAATAATTATTCCTTGTCACATTTGTCTAAATCCCTTAGGAATATTTAAATAAATCACTTTTATTTAATTTTCCTTATTAGAAAATTATTAAATCACTATTAATCACTATTTAATATTTTTTTTGATTTCACACCATCCTTAATTCTTGAACTAATTAATAAATGATTTATTTGTTAATTAATTTCTAAATAATATATTTAACCATTTTAAATATCTTTTCCCTCTCCAATAAATATAATAAAATATTCCAAGTGGTTAGATCTTGATTTGGTTAATATTGTTTTATTATTCTCCATTTTTTAGATTAACTCAATACTTTGTTATAAATAGGAGGGTTTTTCATTCATTCTTCACCATGATCATAATCATTGTCACCATTATCGTCTTTTTTCTTTGAGTTCTCCACATTTCGTTTGGGTTTTTCACATATTGAGAGAGAGAATCATTTTCTAAAGAATCAAGGACATCAAAGGACCCATCCCACGAAGGGGGACTGATAGACCCATCTGTAGATCTCCTTCACCAAGTTCTATTAATAAAAGATTTATTTGTTTAAAGTATTTCCATTTGGGTTATTGCATTGGATATTTTTCATTGTTTCTTTCTATTCTGGATCATCTATACTTTTATTGTAGGTTCTCCATTTTTTGTCGCAGATCTAAATCATTAGCAACAATCAAATTGTTATTAGGGTCACTTGCCATCTAGTGATTTAAGTGAAGTTTTTTTGATACACCTCCCAAGAAATTTCACAATAACAAATGGTGATTCCATTCGGTCTTTAGTTACATTTGTCGTCAACAAATGGCGACTCCACTTGGTTTTTAGTTACATTTGTCATCAAAAAATGGCGACTCCACTAGCATAATAACAATGTTCTTGGGTGACTGAAGTTTCATAAAATTTCAAGGTTTTCAAAAGCTATTTTTAGCCTCTCAATTTCTATTTATAGTATTAAACCCTATTTTGTCAAATTTTCAGATTTTGGTGGTTTTCTGGTTTTTTCCACAGGTCATAGGTACCAGCCAACCAGGAGACGACAAAATATGTGCAAGATCCACTAACTAATAGTCCAGGAATAAAAAAACACTTTTTGGCCCCTTAATTGTGTTACAGAGTGCAATTTTTGGCCCAACATTTTTGTTTTCCCCCATTCTAGGTTAGTCCCTGCATTTTGGAATTTTTCCAGAATTTTTTCATTTTTTCAGAATTGCTGAGAGTGTTGTCTGTGGACTGATTTTGGGTACTTCACCTCCACTTTTAGACTCCCTTATGCATAGATCCACTTGAATTGTCTCTTTGAGGAAGGAAAAATCCCCATAGGGTTTAGAGTACACCTCCACATTGTTAGGAAGAGATTTGCTAAGTGAGGAGTTTACGGTTTTCAACATTTCCAACCACTGATTTTCAAAGTTTGATTCATTAATTTTCAGATATTTTGGATAGGTTTATTTAACCTTTTCTCCCTTTAGAGTTTGGGTTTTCCTTTTACCCCTTAGGATCCCATTTAGTATCCTAGCTCTTAGAGCTTCACACCTATCCTTTGTAGGATTTTTCATGTCTAATTTTTGTTGTTTGTCTGCACTATTTACAACATATTAGTGCCTCTAGATATCAATCCATTTACATTAGATCATTTAGACATTTTGATGTGTCTTTGAGTAACTTGTTTTCCCTCTTTCTTAGCTTCTTTATTGCCCTTGTGGGTGGGGTTTTGTGTGCTCGATTGGTTGTTTATTTTTCTGGCATTTTCATATTTATTTACAGTATTTCATCATTTTACTTTCAACAACACATGACATCATGAAACATGATTAATTAACTCATCCATTTGACACATTATTTTCACACACTCAAATTGTTGGCTTGATTGGCCCCAACCCAGGTTCAACATTAGTCAGCCAAGCAAATCCCTACACTACTAGCCCTTTCGTCATAATTCCATGGATTGCGGATCGATGTCTCACTTGAAGCAATATGGGGGAATGCAGGAATCAAGTTTTCACACCCTAGGATGGTTGTGATGTTGACATTATACCTTAGCTCCTTCCTTCATGCAAATTGATAAGCCTTTAGGGCTTATCGATGTACTTTCTCTCCCATCTCTTAGAACCCTCACGAAGGTATATGATGGTCCTTCGTGCAACCCTACCTAGTGGCTCAGGTGCTTATGCGCCTTTGTAAATATGCTACTATATAAGTTCCAAAATTATATCAAGTGTTCACTAAATTTATCATACAATTAAGATTGTCTTCGTGTAAACAAATATTCTTACTTGCGTTCAAATAATAGATAGAAATAGATATATTCGCGCATCAAATTAGCACTATAACATAAACCCATAACTTAACATAACATAATCACATGTGATCCATAGAGGAAAAATACAAAGTAATTTCATAATACTTCTCTTTATTGATGATTCAGATTTTCAATATAAACTCTATCTGCCCTGCGCACACTCAGCTACAGACTTCTACCTTAGGCCTCTACACACTTAGCTACAAATCTTGTTCCTACACTAAGACTCTCACTCTTATCTCTTTACAGACTCATCAAGCACTTCTAATTCAATGAATTCTCCCTTAGACTCCTCTAAGACTTCCTTTTTATACAATCCCATGTTCTGTGGACCAAGGGCAAACCTCTAAAACTGACACAACCTATCTAGACTAAAGGTAGAAAACCCTTTTTGACTCTTGATATCTTCGCGCTCAACAACCACAAAATGCGGAGACTTTACATTTATTTGTACAAACTTTAGGCTTTTGCCCCCAAAGCTTGGGTTCTTAACCCAAAAATTGACCACCAGGGACTCGTTCCCAATAGGCCCCCAACATAAACATGGCGACTCGCCCTCGAGTCACTCAGCTAGCTTAGAGATCTTGTCACGAATACTTCCCAGCTCGACTTGGACAACTTCTACCTCATCGGTGCACTGTGTTCCACCTGCTTCATGTCCTCGACCAACTAATCTGTCGCTTGCCCTGCGCTATCTGACTTAATCTTCTGATGAGTCTCCTGTAGACAAGTGAACTTTCCTTCAATAGTGGCCATGATTAAGTAGGCCTCGTCCAACCAAGGCTTCAAGAGAGCCTTCAACACGACTTCATTGTGTTGAGCTTCATCTACCTACTCTTTCAACGCTTTGGCCTCCTGCAGCTTAGCTAACCTCTGCATGATGGTGACAGTGCATGATGTCGCTTTGACTTCATCGTAGCGCTACTACAACTCTCGCGCTTCTGTTTCCAGCCACTCTAAAGTAGGATCTTCTTACAGGTACGTGACTACCTCGAGCGACTGCTAGAAGAGCATGGTACAACCCTTCAATGCAATCTCTACTACTGCTACCGCATCTTTCACAGCAGTCTCGTGTTGTTCTCTGATATTTGGCGGAGTCGAAGGTTGGGCCTTCAATTGCAAGTCTGCAATTTTCAGGTTCAACTCAAGTAGAACCTTTGCTAATTCAGTTCGTGCGTCGCACACTCCAATAGCGAGCTTACGAGCCCTCACATCTATTGGCTCAGCCTCGAGAATTCCTGGCTCTAGGATAGTTCTACACACCTCAACCACGACTGTGGAAATGTGCTAGTTCTTGTCTATGATGTCTTTGACAAGGTTAAGGGCGGAGTTTCTCTGTATGGTTATCTAGGCATATTTGACCTTCTGTTCATTGATCACCTGCAATGCATGTTGTTTATAGGCCAAAACTTCCGTGATCATGCCATCCTGCAAAAGGTGAAGTGCCTCATTAGGAAGCGCAGCTAGGTTGAGTCTAACTCTCTTGAGGGCACCGATAGTGGGTCTATTAGCTTCAATATTTGTTGTCAGTGCTCCATCTGGTAGCACTATTGCTCGGGGATCCATTGCGCGTAGCATCCCTTTGCCTTTTGAGGTGCCAGATGTTATCACTCCAAAATTTCTTTAGAAGTTGTTAAAGAAAGAAATGATAGAGGGAACCACAAAACAACTTTGGAGATTAGGATCTAGCCTTCCTAAGGCTCAGAGAGGGCTCTCTCTTTATGATTTAACTTTGTTTCAGTTAATTGATTTTAGGCTAGTTATGATTAAACTTGGTTTTTAATTTGGATTTGGTGGTGGGATCACTTACTTAGATGAATACAAGGGTGTCTTTCACCATTGGGCTATGGGGTCAAATTTCTAGCAAACAGGACTGGATCAAGTTCTAAAAATAGTGCCTACAGGGCAAGATAGTTGAGTTACTACAGATCTCAAAGGCTAGATCATGAGGTGTTTCCAGTCGGATCTAGGGAGCAGTTAAGGGTTCCTTAGGCCGGATTATGAAGAAAGTGAAAGAGGTCAACTGACATGGGAGAGCAATTAGGAATTCTCAAATCCAGATATCATAGGAAAACATATAAATGATCAACTGTTCAAAACAGAGTGTACTCAAACAAATTCTGAGATAAATTTCTACTTAATTCATTCAACTTTAGATAATATTTAAGTTTATGAAATACATGAGAAAGTAAAAAAATCAGACAAAGAAAATACTTCACTACAATAGCTCAACACATGAATCCTGTAACGCAATTTCTTTATTACTTGCTCAAGTTTACTGACTTGAAAAATTGGTACAATAACCCTTAGGTTTATGATCAAAATAACTCTACAAATGTATAGAAATACCCCAATACTTCGAATTCTGAAGTATTTATACAAAAATAATTTACAAAATATCCTAAATTGTCTTGAAAATTAATCTAGGAGAAAGAAATATCTTCATGCAAGAAGATAGAAGTAGATATTGAACTGTTTGTTTGTTGTCCCTGTTTATTAGATTGTGTTATCTTTAATCTTTGCTATTTTTCCTTTTAATCTCTGCTTTGTTGTTTGGTCTTCACGCTAGATGTTCTATTCACTCTGACCTTTCGACTGATACACTTTCATCTGATACACTTTGACCTGATTGACCTGTCATTATCCTTTTACTGTGCTTTTTAATCTTACTGTATATTTTTACATTTTGATTGTGTATTTCTACAGTAAGTCATTTAATTTCTCCCATGTTTTAGCATCTAGTAATTGGATATTCATCATGTTCTTGTAAATATCATCTTCATATGTATACTTGGTAAAAGTAGGCTTATTCACAAAAAGGTGTTTTACCTCATGTTGGAGGTAAAACAAATTATCAAAAGTTTGGTATAAGACCTTGCCAGTAGGTATCCCCTTCATGGATGAAGTATTCACTTGATCTTTGGCCACTTCTTTGATTTTTCTATTGTAGTCCTCTTGTGGCTTTAACTTATCATTTATTACCAAGGTATTTGGTAAACCCTTTTGCCTCTAAATTTAAAATTTAACCATGAATCTGTCAATGGCCAGTTGCATGATTTGACACTTATATTCAAGATTTAACATTAAATTCCTCTTGGCGAGGACCCTTTTTACTTCCAATATTGTACATATTTTATCAGGTATCTCTAATTCTTGCAACTCATACTTATTTTTGGATTTGATGAAGTGAATGATCCTTACAGCTTCCTCTGGCATGTCTCCCAATTCTACTTTTACTCTTTGTATGGCTTCTGTAGCCTATTTTATTAAGTCAATATGCTCAAAAATTAATTGGATGGATGGCCAAATATCATTGATAGACTCAATGATATTGGCCCACAATTGTTCCTTAGCCTGACCTAGGGGTTCATTCAATGTCAGTTCCTTCTCCAGGCATTTTATTCTTTCATTCATCCTGGTTGATTTCCGTACTTCTTCCTTGTGCATAATCTCGGCAAGCTTGTAGTTAGTCACCAGACTGGTCACCTTTTCCTTGAGCTTGTTCATTTCAATGGTATGAATGGACCTGTCTTCCATTGATTTGACTAACTTACTTGCCTCATCACCTGTTGACCATGTTGTTGTTGACCCTATTGCTTATGTAGACGATGTAGAAGCTGGCAGTGTTGTAGCCATTGGAAGTGTAGGAGTTAAGGATGTTACCAAAGTGGAAGGTACTGCAGTACTAACTGTTGGGATAATAATGGTAGGGGCAATCTCAAGACTAGCTTGTTTTACCTGTATCAAGCTATCCAAATCCTTTTCCATTTTCTTTAGCTGATCATTAAATTGAAGCACTAGGTCTATCATTTCCTCGTGATTTGTTTAGCTCTCCATGACCTCTTTTGTTTGTGGGTGTTGTGAATGAGAAAACTTTAGCTGTTTCTTGAGAGCTGCTATATCCTCATTCTTCTTCTTGATCAACTTTTTAGCAGCCTTAATGTCACTTGGATCATTGCCCAACTCAGTGACCAAGTCCTCCAATGATTTGATCTTGTTGTCTTTGGTCTGTGAGGAGGCCTTTTCCAATTTGTATTGGGATGTAATGTTTTCTAGTGAACCCTGTAGCCTATGTGCAGCCATGGCCTTTCCTGTCAGGGTGGAGTAGATCCTCTCTCTGGCCTATTTGTAAAGTTCTATATGGTTAATGGGAAGAACATTCCTGACCAACACCTCAAAATCAATTTTCTTGTAGTCAGCTGAGGTCTTTGGTTGCTGGACAGTTGGCCGCATAAAGGACACCTGCATTTTGCCTACTTTGATGTCAAAAGTTGACATCAACCTGCTCTTCTTGGATGGTGTGTTCTTCAAGTATTGGGCATATGTTTTAGCCTTTAACTTCTCATTTCTCATCTTAATATCCTTGTATCTGTCCTTGATATCTTTTTCCTTATCAGCTGGCCTGGTGAAGGAGGAAACCTCAACACTTAGCTGTCTCTCAATCATTTGAGTGTTAGAGGTTGATGGTTGTTGTGTTTCACCTGAAGCAATTGTGCCTTTGGTTCTTTCACCCATTGTTTTAGTCTCAATGATTTCCACTGATTCAATATTTTCTTCCTGTTCAGACACAAGATTCAGCTTGGGCCTTTTCCTGAGCTCAAAATTCTCATTCGTGGTCTCCATGGTAGAAATGGAACCCTCCTCCCTGTTTCTCTTTGGATTTATGTCCTCATTGGTTGGGGTCTGTAAGATAGGAGGAATATTCATGGGTTCCCCTAGTTCTGGAACTTGCAAGAAAGAACTTTGCTCAATTTGCTTCTCAACATCAAACAGGGTATTTTCTACATGCACTATTGTGCTATCCATGTCAATTAATGTGTTTTCCAGCCATTTTGATTGGCTGGAAAACACCCCAATATTAGGTCTTGGATGGTGGATGAAAGGTCACAATTTTACCTTGATTCTTAACTTATTTATGACCCCATGAGGGTCATACTACCACATGAAGCTATTCCTGAACTTCATTTCCTATAACATCTTGTCAACCTCTGGCCCATCCTCTCTGTTATTACAAATGAAGGGGCCCAATTGGTTTTTCATTTTAAACTAGGTTTTCTTCCTAGCTGCTAGGAAGTTGACTTCATCTAAATTGATGATCTGCCTAAAGTATTCCAGTGCAAATATTCTCATAGGCAGGTATTTCGGCAGTTTATAAGGGGCAAGTTGGCATCCATAAACTCTAATTTCTATGTGGTTTTGGTAAAGATACCAGTCTCCCACCTTGCTATTCTTGGCCAACTGTAATACTCGTTTGATTTCTTAGTTGATTCTGGGCTAAGGATTACTGGTCATCATGTTCATGATTGGATGGACAAATAAGTCAATGAAGTCCTTATAGGTAAATGCAGTGGAGTATTTCTGGATTAACGGTGTCCAATAAACAATTGATATCTCTTTTCCTTTGGAATGCAACTTTTGGATGCTGACAAGGAATTTATCTGATTGATAATACAAAAACATGTGAAATAATATTGAAAAGTACTTGAAAACTATTTCATTTGGTAGTCTAGTGAACTGTTCATGCATCTTATCTGCAATGAACTAGGCATAGTTGTACATGATAGCAGGAGGGTTTCCTGGGCTAAAAATGGAAAGAAAGGCTAGCATAACCTCATCCACATGCTCATATGAGATATATCTTAGGATGCAAGAGAGCATGGTAATTATGTATCTTCCTCTTTCTGAAAAATGGTGGCAGGATAAGGTGGACTATCTATGGGAGTATGGCGATCTTCTATGATGAAGGTCTGGAAAATTTGTGCTATTTTAGCCAGGTCTGTTTGACATATAGGTCTAACAAGTCACCAATAGATAATGGGGTCTCATTAGGGCTTGGCTGGACCTGCAACATTTGGTTAATAGACTCTGCAATGATGATAAATAATAGATGTTGGTTAGGGACAATAATAGCTCTTTGGTTAGGGTTATAGCAGGCAAGAAAGAAATGTATGATATCAAGGAATGAGTGAACTTCTGGGAATAAATACTTGGGTAAATTAGATTCCCAAAGGTGGATGTCATCATTGTGGTTTAGGAATCTATCCTTACTCGAATAATGGAGCTTTAGAAGGTAAGTAGGGGAAGCAATATCATTTATTTGAAAATCCCTGTTTGCTAATCCCTGGTGGTCGATGTCCAGGTGAGGGGTTGGCAGGGATCTCACGTCTAGAGAAGTCTAGGAAGCCATATTTTATGAGTAAATGTATGAATTAGGCTTATAATTACTGTAGAAGTGGGATTTGGGAATTTTGGTATAGTGAGAGGGTAATTACAGTTTGCAAAAGAGGGATTTTGG
Organism: Pinus taeda; assembly: GCA_000404065.3. Classification (NCBI taxonomy): domain Eukaryota; kingdom Viridiplantae; phylum Streptophyta; class Pinopsida; order Pinales; family Pinaceae; genus Pinus; species Pinus taeda. Next base: position 192,759 of record APFE031104304.1, on the reverse strand, counting down.
GTCTACAAGTGAATTAATCTTCAATTTAGGCTAATATATAAATTAATTTCAATTAATTAATCTTTCTATTGGACTGTTTGCTTTCAATTTGAAGGGTATTTTTGGTTTTCCAAAAAATACTTGGAAATTGGCAATCTGGCTTGCAAACTAGTTCAATGGTGAAGGTAGAGGGTATGGGGTTTTAAACTGTGAACTGGATGCTTGAATTGGGTGTCCAGAGCTTCTTCGGGTAGCAGATGGTGGTTAATTTTGGTGGTAGAGGTTTAGGGTGTTGCAGAATGGCTTGAGTATCATTCATAGTGAAAACGAGCAAAAAGAGTGAAATGGGGCTTATTTGGCCTTTTAACTGTCAACGATTACATTTTGGTGCAGAAACTTCAAATGAATAGTGGACGATTTTTGGTCTCGGCGGGGAGGCAGTTTCTTGGGTCATCGCACTGCTTTTGGAGGGTAGGTGGTATTTTTCACGAGCACGCAATCTAGCCTGAGGCTGTTACATAGCAAAATAGTGCCCATGAAAAACAGTGAATCTCACGTACTCTCGGGCTGCTATCTGTCAGATGATGAATCTGTGCGATATGGATGAACACCATCAGATATGAGGGTGGGAGATTGGATGATTTTCGCGTGGTCAAAATGCACAGAGGGAATCGGGACTAGGACTTGCGAGGCCAGGGGGTTTAATTACAAAAAATTGTAATTAATTAATACATGAAGCGAGGGTTTAATAAAGCTGCGGGTGTATTAAAGTTGGACCAGGGGTTAGTGTGGTGGGGTTTTTTAACTGCACCGAGGGTTAGTGGGCTATAAGGGTTTGTCGGGAAATATGAAGTGGGGAGTTAATTAAATAATGTGGGGG
>APFE031104304.1:146509-181552 GCA_000404065.3 Pinus taeda | reverse complement strand
AATTGCTAATAGTAATTTTTAAGATCTAGGTTTATGATAACCGATGGTATTGACCTATGGTATTCATGTGAGCATAGACTATTTAAAGGGGAAATTCTATCATCTTAGATCCGTCTTAATTCTGGGTCTACCAAGCGCTCAGAGGGATAAATAGATTTCATCTCCCTAAGAGTGGTAGATCTCGAGTTAAGATGGATATAGGTTGGTTTTTATGATAATGAAGATATTAAATAGACTTATGAAATTATATTGTAAAATTTTTTTAAGGTGAATGGTTAAAGCATAGACATTGGATAAGTATATTTGTATACTTTTGTTTTAAATTGAAGCAAATCCATGGCTAAAAGGAATGGATTGATTGCACTAGTCATCCTTCTATAACTTTCCAACATAGGCTGGGGTAAACAGATTGTAATTTGGGTAATTTTTCAAACTACAAACAGGAACATACTTGTGTATTGGTAGGGTGGTTACGAGGTCCCTAGAAGTGATGAATTTTAATTTTTCTTGGTTTTATATATAGTATTAGGTTTTTCTCATGCTTTTTGTGAATGACAGAGGTGAATTTTATCCTACAAAAACTAGGTTATCGATATGTAATTTCGGTAATTTTTCTTTCAAAAGATATTTTAAAGAAATGCAATGATTTCATTTGTGTATTCAATAAACACAATATTTTAATGGAATTCTACATTTGTGGTTTACCTATACAGATTCCATGGAGAAGTGTTAGTGGTGTGACATTAATGAGGCTTTAGTTTTACTCTTTTCTTGAAGCAAATATTTTTTTCCAACATTTTTGAGTTCCATGAAAAATTTGAAAGTCCTAATAGTATTCAATTATGTGTTCAAGAGAGACATAGTATTCAATTATGGGTTAAAGGGATCCACATTGAATGATCTATCGGCCTTATCTTCACTTAGTTTAAGACTATTCACTTGGAGAGCCTGCATGTGCCCCCACTTCAAGAGCATAGTAAAGTCATGTAGGACTTAGAGAAGCTATCTTTAAGCTTTTAGTGAAGATTGGAAAAATGTCTAGGTTCAATAACACCCAGTCGAGCATTAAGCTTCCAATAATGCTAGTTTTTAACCTGGAGCACTTTTGTGATTTGGAGGAGACGCTCCCTTGTATTTGTGACACATCTTCAGTTGTGAATTGGACTATTACTAACTGTCATTTCCTTCGAAAGTTGCCTGATGACTTGGGGAACCTCAACTCTTTAAGAATGTTAAGGAAGGAAAGAAAGTACATTATGCTCAGTTCTCTTATGCTTTTCAAGTTTTTCTTGGATATCTACAATGTTTCAGGTAGGAAAGTACATTCTGTTAATGAAAATTTGTCTTGATAGAAAGGCCCAATTTCAAATTATAATGCTTTCAAAAAACATTGTATAACTGTAATGATTCTAAAAGGAAAGCATATTTTTTCAATTTCAATATCATGATCCCATATTCCAACTTATTTTTCAGTAACCCATTAGGCTTTGTAGCTTTGAATAAAACCATGTCTTTTGATAAGATCCTCTTCTAAATTAGAATGTAGTTTTCTTTTGGCAATAACCACATACAATGTCTTGATTTTGTTATTGAGAAAAAAGAGGTTTTGAAACACGCCTGTGCCATACAAAGACTTGATTCACTGATTATGTATCAATTATGGCTCTTGATGTAATAATGTCTTGATTTTATTGCTTGAAAATAGAGGTTATGCTTTACTATTTCACAAAATTTCTTACAATCGTTCCATAAGTATTGATTTGTAATCTTAGTCACTGAGGGATGACAATAATGACAAAGGTAATATTCCATTGTTTGAAGTTCCCCTCTTACTAAATATTTAAATATATCACCACAACTTAATTGTTAGTTAAAGGAATTGTATTTGATTTGTAAACAATTCATTGCTTGATTTATAGATTTTGATTTTTTCCCTTTTTTACTTTTTTCTTAGATTTGGTATGAGATATCTTCCAAGATTTGGGTTCCCTAGTTTCCCCACCATAGCTACTAGGCAAATGCTATCATTAAATGTTCTCATAACATTACAACTTTTCCAGTAAGTGTGCTTTGAAACATTGTTGTTGCTTTTCCATGGTGTTAATGCAAATAAGCACTGCAACGAGTGCCATTATTTAGATTAAGTGTCAAAATCTAGGCGGTCTTGTAATGATGGAGTGATTGTTTTCTAGCTACTAAGGCCATATGAAAATTTATTTCCTATGTTGTCCTGAGATATTCAAATTCAGAATAAGAATTGAGGTCTCGTTTCCATTGTAGATTGCAGTCATCTTCTTGAACATAATATATAGTAGATTATCTTTTACTAATCAACTGTGGATGTGATCCCTCGCAGGAAAGGAAATACAAAGTGACTTTGTTTTCACATTGATTTGTAAAAACATCCACACAGGAAAGGAGATTGAAAGGGACACTGATTTCACACTGATTTGTCAAAATGGAGGCAAGAGAAAAGGAAACTTTGTATTCAACAATGCTCTTAATTTCATATGTACATGCATAGACATATTAGTAGAAATTATTGAAGGGCTGCCTAAGTAATATTTTCCATTCCAATATATTCTTTACAACTGTAAATAAATAACTCGGAACAATTCATTACACTACTTGTTATTCTTTATTAATCAGTGGTTAAGATTTTCATATTGAATTGGCTAAGATTTTTCTTCCTTCTGTGAAATTGTGTGTTCTATAATGCTTCTTTTCCATTCACTATGTATAGCATATAAAGTGTGTCTAATGGAGTAGGAGGATTGGAAAGTCTTGTGATCATTGAACTATGTTACAAGGCAGAAAATAAACAGGGCAGGGTAGGTGCATCCCCACAAAGGGGTCACAAATACCAAAGTTGGTATTGGCTAGTGCCTTGAGCTAGAAAATTTCCTTTACCCTTGTTTTAACAGTGAATTTGGAGAGGATTCTAATATTATCTTTATAATATTTATATCAGTTAAGATTGATGAATAAAATTCATGAGACACGAGCTAGGATGTCCTTGCAAGGTGGTTGTTGATTATTGGAAGCTATGATGGCCATTATGTCAGGCTAGGTGGTCGCACTCCCTTGATTGTGAGCACGATTGTGATCAAGATGGAAGACTTCATAGTCTAGATTGATTGTTTAGCATTGATAGTTAGTGGGCTCATCCACAAAAGCTTCTATTTCACTAATCCTTTTTATAGAGTTATCAGATTCAATTTCCAAAGGTTTTAATTAAACTATAGAGTTGAGTTCTGAGAGAGTTGTGATTCACAATGTTAAGTGGTATAGCAGCTATGATACTTGAATGAAGACACTATGATACTTGAATGAAGACAAGGATAGTATAGGTATCAGCCTCTGTTATAAGCTTACTTGCATATTATAAGGGACTTGGTTGGCTTTTTTATAATTTTATAAACAAGTTCCAGGTTTTGGAAATGTGAAAAAAAAACAGTGGTATTGGCACCATGTGGCTCTTGTCATATATGGTTTTATACTTTTTCAAAAAATTCTCTAAGAGTTCGCAATGCTAAGATTCACTAGGACTTTACAAAGTTTTATTATTTAGTGAAAGACTCGCCCATATCTTACAAGATTTTATGATTGAGTAAAATATTCGCCATGCCTAGTGAGAGATTCACCAAAAAATTATATATACATTTTATATTATTGATAAAATCGCCTTCCATTTTTCCTATATACCATGGAGATTCGCCCATTTATTATACATATAAATTTAGGGGGGGTTCTTAGAATTTTCCCTGGTGGTGGGATCACTTAGATGAATAGACGGGTGTCTTTTACCATTGGGCTATGGGGTCAAATGTCTAGAAAATAGGACTGGATCAAGTTCTAAAAACAGTGTCTATAGGTTAAGATAGTTGAGTTACTACAGATCTCAAAGGTTGGATGGTGAGGTGTTTCCAATCGGATCCATCGAGAAATTAAGGGTTCCGTAGGCTAGATTATGAAGAAAGTGAAAGAGGTCAACTGAGATGGGAGAGAAATTAAGAATTCTCAGATTCGTATATCAGAGGAAAACATAGAAATGATCAATTGTTCAAAAAAAAGTGTACTTAAAAAAATTATGAGATAAATTACCAGTTAATTCATTCAACTTTAGATAACATTTAAGTTTATGAAATACATGAGAAAGTAACAAAACTAGACAAAGAAAATACTTCACTGCAATAGCTCAACACATGAATCTTGCAATGCAATCTCTTTATCACTTGCTCCAGTCTGCTGACTTGAAAAATTGGTACAATAACCCTTAGGTTTATGATCAAAATAAATCTACAAATGTATATAAATCCCCCCAATACTTTGAATTATGAAGTATTTATACAAAAATAATTTACAAAATATCCCAAACTGTCTTGGGAATTAATCTAGGAGAAAGAAATATCTTCATGCAAGAAGATAGAGACAGATATTGAACTATTTGTTTGCTGTTAATAGGCTGTGCTATCTTTAGGCTTTAATATTTTTCCTTTTAATATCTACTTTGCTATTTGGTCTTCACGCTAGATGTTCTATTCACTCTAACCTTTCAACTAATACACTTTCATCTAATACACTTTGACCTCGCTGACCTGTCATTATCCTTTTACTGTGCTTTTTAATCTTATTGTATATTTTTACATTTTGACTGTGTATTTCTATATTAAGTCATTTAATTTCTCCCATGTTTCAGCATCTAGTAATTGGATATTCATCATCTTCCTGTAAATCTCATTTGCCTCTGTATACTTGGTAAAAGTAGGCTTATTCACAAAAATGTGTTTTACCTCATGCTAGAGGTAAAACACATTTTCAAAAGTTTGGTATAAGACCTTGCCAATAGGTATCCCCTTCATGGATGAAGTATTCACTTGATCTCTAGCCACTTCTCTGATTTTTCTATTGTAGTCCTCCTATGGCATTAACTTATTGTTTACTACCAAGAGATTTGGTAAACCCTTTTGCCACAAAATTTCAAATTTAATCATGAATCTGTCAATGGCTAGTTGCATGGTTTGGCACTTATCTTCAAGATTTAACATTAAATTCCTCTTGGTGAGGACCCTTTTTACTTCCAATATTGTACCTGTTTTGTCGGGTATCTCTAATTCCTACAATTCATACTTATTTTTGGAGTTAAGGAAGTGAATAATCCTTGCAACTTCCTCTGGCATGTCTCCCAATTCTGCTTTTACTCTCTGTATGGATTTTGTAGCTTGTTTTATTAAGTCAATCTGCTAAAAAAATACTTGGATTTATGGCCAAATATCATCGACAAAGTCAATGACATTGACCCACAATTGTTCCTTATCCTGACCTAGGGGTTCCTTCAATGTCAGTTCCTTCTCCAAGCTTTTTATCCTTTCATTCATCCTAGTTGATTTCTATACTTCTTCCTTGTGCATAATCTGGGCAAGCTTGTATTCAGTCTCCAGATTGGTCACCTTTTCCTTGAGCTTGTTCATTTCAGTGGTCTGAATGGACATGTCTTCCATTCCTTTGAACAAATTTCTTGCCTCGTCACCTCTTGACCTTGTCATTGTTGACCCTATTACTTATGTAGATGGTGTAGAGGCTGGCAGTGCTGTAGCCATTAGAGGTGTAGGAGCTAAGGATGCTTCCAAAGTGTTAGGGGTAGTCTCAAGACTAGCTTGTTTTACCTGTATCAAGCTATCCAACTTGTTTTCCATTTCCTTTAGCTGATCATTCAATTGAAGCAACAGGTCCATCATTTCCTCATGATTTGTTTGGCTCTCTAGGACCTCTTTTGTTTGTGGGTGTTATGAATGAGGCAGCTTTAGTTCTTTCTTTGGAGTTGCTATATCCTTATTCTTCTTCTTGATCAACTTTTCAGCAGCCTTAGTGTCACTTGAATCATGGCCCAGGTCAATGACCAAGTCCTCCAATGACTTGATCCTGTTGTCTTTGTCCTATGAGGAGGCCTTTTCCAATTTGTATTGAGCTGTAATTTTGTCTAGTGAACCCTGCAACCTGTGTGCAACCATGGCCTTTCCTGTCAGGGTGGAGTAGATCATCTCTCCATCTTGTTTGTGAAATTTTATCTAGTGAATGGGATGAACATGCCTGGCCAACACCTAAAAACTAATTTTCCTATTGTCAACTGAGATCTTTGGCTACTGGACAGTTGGCTGCATAAAGGACACCTGCATTTTGCCTGGTTTGATGTCAAAATATAACATCAACATGATATTATTGGATGGTGTGTGCTTGAAGTAGTGGGCATATGTTTCAGCCTTTAACTTCTCATTTCTCATCTTAAACTCCTTGTATCTGTCCTTGATACATTTTTCCTTATTAGCTTGCCTGGTGAAGGAGGAAACCTCAACACTTAGTTGAATCTCAATCATTTGAGTGTTAGAGGTTGATGGTTGTTGTGCTTCACCTGAAATAGCTGCGCCTTTTCTTCTTTCACCCATTGTTTCAGTGTCAGTAATTTCCACTGATTCAATGTTTTCTTCCTGTTCAGACACGGGATTCAACTTGGGCCTTTTTCTGAGCTCAAAATGCTCATCCATGATTTCCATGGTAGGATTGGAACCCTCCTCCTTGTTTTTCTTTGGATTTCTCTCCTCATTGGCTGGATTCTATAAGACAGGAGGAATATTCATGGGTTCCCCTAGTTCTGGAACCTACAGGAAAGAACTTTGATCAATTTGCTTCTCAACATCAAACAGAGTATTTTATACATCCACTACTATGCTATCCATGTCAATTAATGTGTTTTCCAACCATTCTGATTGGTTGGAAAACACCTCAATATCAGGTCTTGGATGGTGGATGAAAGGTCCCAATTTGACCTTTAGCCTTAACTTATTTATGACCCCGATGAGGGTCATACTGCCACATGAAGATGTTCCTGAACTTCATTTCCTTTAAATTTTGTCATCCTTTGGTCCAACCTCTTTGTTATTACAAATAAAGGGGCCCAATTGGTTTTTCATTTTGAACGGGGTTTTCTTCCTAGCTGCTAAGAAGTTGACTTCATTTGAATTGATGATCTACCTAAAGTACTCCAGTAAATATCCTCATAGGGAGGTGTTTGGGCAGTTTATAAGGGGCAAGTTGGCATCTATAATCTCTATCTTTTGTGTAGTTCTGGTAAAGATACCAATCTCCCACCTTACTGATCTTGGATAACTGTAATACTCTTTTGGTTTCTTGGATGATTCTGGGCTGAGGGATACTGGTCAGCATGTTCATGACTAGATGGAAAAATGAGTCGATGAAGTCCTTATAGGTAAATGCAGTGGAGTATTTTTAGATTAAGGGTTTCTAATAAACAATTGATCTCTCTTTTCCTTTGGTATCCAACTTCTGGATGTCAACAAGGAATTTATTTGATTGATAATACAAAAACATGTGAAATAATACTGAAGAGTACTTGAAAACCCTTTCAATTGGTAGTTTGGTGACCTGTTCATGCATCTTGTCTGCAATGAACTGGGCATAGTGGAACATGATAATAGGAGGGTTTCCTGGGCTAAAAATGGAAAGAAAGGCTAGGATAACCTCATCCACATGCTCATCTAAGGTATATCCTAGGATGTAAGAAAGCATGGTACTTATTTATCTTACTCTTTCTGAAAAAATGGTGGGAGGATAGGGTGAACTATCTGTGGGAGTATGACTGTCTTCTATGATGAAGGTTTGGAAAATTTGTGCCATTTTAGCTAGGTCTAGTTTGACATATAGGTCTAGCAAGTGACCAATAGATAATGGGGTCTCATTAGGGCTTGGCTGGACTTGCAAAATTTGGTTAATAGACTATGTAGTGATGGTAAATAACAACTATTGGTTAGGGGCAACAATAGCTCTTTGGTTAGGAATATAGAAAGCATGACAAAAATGTATGATATCGAGGAATGGGTGAACTTCTAGGAATAAATACTTGGGTAGATTAGATTCCCAAAGGAGGATGTCATCATTGTGGTTTAGGAACCTATCCTTACTCCAACAGTGGAGCTTTAGAAGGTAAGCATGGGAAGCAATATCTTTTATTTGAAAATACTTGTCTGTTAATGGCAGGTGGTCGATGCCCAGGTGAGGGGTTGATAGTGGTATTACATATAGAGAAGTTCGGGAAGCCATATTTTAGGAGTAAAGGTATGAATTAGGCTTGTAATTTTTCTAGAAGTGGGGTTTTGGAATTATGGTACAGTGAGAGGGTAATTAGAGTTTGCAAAAGAGGGGTTTTGGGTATATAAGTGAATTACTCTTCATTAATTAATTTCAATTAATTAATCTTTCAATTGGACTGTATGCTTTCAATTTGAAGGGTCGTTCTAGTTTTCCCAAAAATACCTAGAAATTGGCAGTCTGGTTTGAAAACTGGCTCAATGGTGAGTGTAGAGGGTACGATGGCTTTAACTATGAATTGGATACTTGAATTGGGTGTCCAAAGCTTCTTCGGGTGGTAGACGATGGTCAATTTTGGTTGTAGAGGTTTAGGGTGTTGCAGAATGGATTGAGCAATATTAATAATGAAAATGAGCGAAAAGAGTGAAATGGGGCTTCTTCGGCCTTTTAACCGGAAACGATTACATTTTGGTGCAAAAACTTAAAATGAATAGTCTATGGTTTTTGGTTTGGCAAGGGAGGTGGTTTCTTGGGTCATCATAATGCTTTTGGAGGGCAAGTGGTATTTTTTGCGAGCACGTGATCTAACCTTGGGCAGCCATGTAGCATAATAGTGCCTAGGCAAAATTGTGAATCTCATGTGCTCTCAGGCTACTATCTGTTAAAAAGTGAATGTGTGCGACATGGATGTGCACCACCGGATTTGGGGATGGGAGATCGGATGGCTATTGCGTGGTCAAGATGCACAGAGGGAATCCGGACTAGGATTTGTGGGGCCCAGGGGTTGGTGTGGTGGGGTTTTTTAATTGCATCGAGGATTGGTGGGTTATAAGGGTTTGTTGGGGAAATATGAAGTGGAGAGTTAATTAAATAATGCGGGAGGGGGGGGGGATAAAATTTTAGGATAAGGGGGTTTGTTTTGGAAGGGAAATATGGAAATTAATAAGGGGGAAGGTAATTTTTTCAATAGGGAATGGGTTTCACACTAGAGAAATGAGGTTTTGGGTGGGGGGGTGATTTTTGCATAGTAATTCCTAGGGGAATGTGTGAAACCAAGGGGTAAGGGTCAGAATGAGGGGTAAAAGGGTATTTTATAAGAAATGGTGGGATAATGGGGAAATTAGTAGGTAAGTAGGAGGGGGTGAAATCACATGAAGGGAGATTAGTCAAACATGTTTGTGAATATCTTTTCACTCTCATAAATTCTTTTGCACATGAAACATAGGATTAAGCATGCTAAATGTGATTTTGATTCAACAGTATGCAACCTTTCTTCTACCTACCCTTTATTTATCCTAACATTTTTTCTTCACTTTATTAGGTACATTTGAGCTTGCTGACCCTTTATTTCCTATTATTTTGACAAGCAAACTATCTAATTCTAACCTTATAACTTCCAATGGCTCAAATTAAGCTGATGAGCTCATTTTTATTTGTTTAGATATTTATTCTCTATCTATCAACATGAAATTTAAAACATGAATGGGTCAAGATTAAGCTATTTTACCATCATGGGTTGTGGCATTTATGACACACTGCACACAACCTTCTTTTGCATAGTAAAGTAAAAAGTAGTGTTACTTGAATTTGCACACATTCATGATCTATTTTATTTTTGTTTGGGGTTCATATTTTTCACCTTTTTGATCTTTTATCTCTCTTTTTGTCCATTGATTATTCTTTTAGGACATACCCTCTTTACATGTTTAAATTTGTAATATGGAAAAAATTTTGCAGAAAGAAAAAGTATGTGCAATATTAAAAGACTAACCATAGCCAATTCAAAATTATGAATCCTATTATTATAGGACCCTAACGCTAGGTTCCAAATCAGTTGACATCGTGTTGGTCTGTATCTATGATGCATGGATCTGTAGCTCGTGCAAACTATCTATGTAGAGGCCAATGTCTGTTGTTGTTGCTACTCGAACTGTTGTAGCAGTTCCACGGTGGCATCCCACACCGTATCACCTATGTCATTTAAGTCCCCCTCTGTTAGGGTGATTAGGTGTAGAGATGTCTTTCTAGCCTTGAAGTTCTTCCGCGGCCCTACTTTCTCTAGATATCTGGTGTGCTTGGTGCGGAACTGAGTTGTCTCCAGGTCTGGTCCTTCCTGCTCTATCTGATCATCTTCTTCCTCGATCTTCAGGGAAGGCAACTTCTGACTCCGGTCAGAGCCACACTCCTCTTCTCCTACCTATCCACTTGACTACTGCGTGGAAGTGCACTTTACCTTGGCTTTATCATCAGCCTCCTTTTTCCTCTTCGTGGCCAGTTGTTCCATATTCAGCTTGGCTTCTTCCTTCTGTTGTTGTGTAGCGGTATTGCTATATCCCACTGTCGAGTCCGTGGCATTGCGCCAATATGTCGATTAGCAGTCAAGGACTGCTGCAATTGCATCATTTGTGTCCAAGTATGGTAGGTCATTCCATTTTTGCTCAGGGTCCCTCTGTACCCGTATTAAGACATGGTGGAAATCAGCCTTGAATTCCACGTATTCTTGCGACTTCTTAAAATTTGTAGGTGTCAACTGTGGCTTATGGTTGATGGCCATATGGATGCTCATATCCATCAAGATCTAGAACATATTTCTATCCTTTATCTGCTGACGATCCTTCATCGCCCATAGTGAAGTGAACTTTGCTGCCTCTGGTAGGTTCGACGTGATTGGAGGAAACTGACTATCTTCAAGTAGCTCCCACACAACCAACACTATGGACAACAATAGCTATGCATAGTGGAAAGCAGTGTTGTGAGGGAGCCCCCCCCCCCTTGATCTTGCTCCCAATCTATGCTCCAGGCGGGAGCGATTCGGGAGCGGGTTGGGAGTGCGCTCCCTAATAAAAAAAAATCTCCCTGCCTTTTCGGGAGCGTTTTGTCTTTTTTGCAATTTTTTTTTTTGTAGTAATGTTCGAAATGCAATTTTGTTGGAAAGAAACAAATAATTTTTGAGTGGGGCAACTTAATGATCAAGTCTATGTCCCTAGTATTGATATGCTATTTATGGTAATGTTAAATTCTTAAAGTAAAAGTAACATTCTCCTTAATCTTCATTTTCATCCTTTTACTTAAATTTTTAACATTACCATGAAATGACTCAGGATGTTTGAGAGTGGTTCCGGCCTCATTGGATTTCATATGGAGAAAGTAGAATTTTAGATTTCATTCAAAATCTAGTATACTTATCAGTTTTTAGGATTTCGAGATTGGGGGATTGCAATGTTTCTATTGAATTTTGTCATGTATTAGGGTATGGAACTTGTATTTAATCAAGAGCACCAATCCCTCTATGTACCTTGATGTTAGTGACATTGGTTGTCGAACTCCTCTATCATGACCCTCCTAAAAATGTATGCATCACTCAAACAAAATCTTGACTTGATATGCTATGCTTTTTCTATCTTATGTTAATGCTTAGAGGGAGATATTAATGACAAAGATCCCTATATAGATACATAGGTAATGAAAAAGATACCTTTGGATATTAATGCTGAGAGGGTGATATTAATGACAAAGATCCTGATTTTCCAACAAGACTAAAAAATTAGACATCTTGCATGGTGGCAAGAGGCCCAAGCATAAGAAATAGATAATATATTTCCTTTTCTTTTCTAGTTCCTAGTAGTTTTAATAACTATTGGTTCCTTCATATTTATTATGATATTTTCTTAAACAATATATGACAATTTAAGTTTAAAGTTGGCAATTATAACTCATTAGTAATGAATTATGAATATGACGCTTCATGAAAGTTGAAATTTGTTTCATTTCATTTCATTTCATTTCATTTTATGTTAGATATTATTTATTGTAATGGTTACACTTAGCTTACAAGTACAACTTTGGTGATCAATGATGATAAATGTTATATATTGAATTTTGAAAGCTTGAAACTTTGATTGATGAATCATGAGACTCAATATGTTGTATGTTACTATATTACTAACTTGTGGACGTGGTTGATGAAGATTGTAAATTCTAGATGATTGTTGTACTGGTTCATTTTTTTTTTTTAATATATATATTATATAATATAATATATATATATACTATATATATAATATAATATATATAATATTCTACATGTTTTTTTTGACATATATTATCAATATATAAAATATACATATAATATAAAAAATGCTCCGGGGTTCAATCCCAAACTGGGAGCTTCTGAAAATGTCGCTCTCGTTCCTGTTTTTGCTCCCGCGCCCTGCTTTCGCTCCCGCTCCCAAGTAACATTGGTGGAAAGTATTATTGTGATCTTTTTCCTCATGGTAGTTCACGAGGAACGCATCGCAGAGGTGGTGCCTCTAGTTAAATTAAACTCCCTATGTGTAATGTGTTGCCAAAGCTATCATTGGTGTCGACACTTCATCTGCGCGACACTTCCGCATGACCTTCCCTGCCAAGATTTGCATCGCCTCTTTGATCGCGGGGTCAGAGATAATTGAAATGGAATAGCTATGCAACTTCTTTACGAGCTTTAATTTTTCCTTCATCGCCTCAGAAAGCACATGCTAATGGTCTTTTTGCCAAATGCCATGGCTGGATTTTCTCTTGAGTATGACAACCGCACGATCCTATGGATCAGCATGTATGTAGTGGGTATGATCTCCTCCAGCCATAGACACCCATCATGCACCAAGTACATCAACTTCTTGATTACTACCACCATGATAGGTGCATGGTTGTAATGTGGCACCCATAGTAGGTTTAGCAAGCTTTCCTTGTCCATGCCTTTCAACCACTTCCTCGGCTCCAAAGTGGTCACTCCAATATTTTCGTTGAAGACACAGTGCATAAGTTTTCTATCACTAAATGAGGGAAGCACTCCATGTCAGTGAACACGCCCCAAGCGTGGTCCCTGAAAGACAATTTGGTCCAGCATGAGGGGTGTGTGCAAGGTGACCTTATTCTCATTAAACTTTGGGCAACTTCATCTTGCCCCTGCGCGGAGGAATATATTCAAGCAACTTAGAGATGGGGTCTGACTCCTTAATTTCAACATCCACCATTTCCACTGCAATATCCTCATCATCCATGGGGATTTCTTTGGCCTCTTCTTCCAGCACTAGGTCAATCCTTTTGGACTTTTCTTGCGCGGTGGTTTTATTGACTGTGGGTGCTTCCTAGGTGATGCACACATTGATAGCTACATTTTCTTCTTGTCCTTCTTTAGTTTTGGACCCTCCTAGGTCAGCGTATGCCTTGGCCTGGGTGTCTTGGGGGATTTAGGCACTTTTGCTGGTCCTTCTGTAGGCACAACTTCTGGGGTAGCTCCCTATGCTGCCATAGCTACCTCTGGAACAACTCCCTCGGTTGTCACTACTTCAATGCTCATAGCTTTTGCATGGGTTGACATGATGCTATGCAACAACTCATGTGTCTCCTTTGGCAACATCTCAAATACTAAACTTGCTATCACAAATTAAGAGTTTTCACGGTTCATGTGCGCTTGAGAGCTCAACACCTCAATTCTTGAAAATGTAAGTGTTTTCCGATGGGTAACTCTCTGTAATTTATAAGCATTTTTGAATTCAAATACAACATTCCCCCTAAAATTGGTTCATTAATGCGAGATTGGCAGTATATTTTCAAAGATCTGGTCCATAAATTTTGACTTAAATGTCACCCCCTGCTCCATTTGGCCATTTTTACATTGTCAAATCATGAATAGTGACTTTAATCGTCAGTTTCTGGTTATCTTGCACGAATTTTCTTGTGGTAGTGTAGCTGCCTACGCGCTTCTACGGGCTCTGTGACATTTCTTTGTTCTGTGCAGTTCCCTGATTGCGCAGCTCTCTGACCCGGGCAGTGTAGTTTATAGTCCTGCACTTCCTTTCAACTCCCTGGAGCACTAAAACTATGCTTCCCTCATATAGAAACCTATCTGGATCATCGGTGTACGACTTCAATCGGCTTCCATTCACCTTCCCTGGGAAGGGTTCTCCCTTCAATTTGACCAGCTAAACTACTCCACCATCAATAATCTCCTTGATGACATATTACCCTAGCCAGTGCATCCTAAATTTCCTGGAAATTTATCAAATTTATTGTCATATAACAAGACCAGATCATTTACCTTGAAGGTGCGCTGTTTTATGTGCCAATCTTGCCATGCCTTTTCGCGCTCCTTTTGAAATTGTTGAAGAAATCCAACTAGAAATCAGTCCTCCTTAAGTTCTATTAGCTGTGTGAGCCTCTCTTCCAGGGCTCCACGATCCTCCTTTCCTGTGAGTGCCTCTATGTGTAGACTAGGTACAATGTATTCCTTTGGCATCACAGCTTCTACGCCATACACAAGTCTGAAAGGCATCTTTCTTGTCACCTTATTGCAAGTCGTTTTGAAGGCCCACAGCGCTAGAGGTATGTGCACTATTGGGTGCAGGATCCCCCAAGGCAAGCTTTGGGGCTTAAAGCCCAAGTTTTGACTAAGTCTAATGTAAAGACTCCGTGATTTATGGGTGTGGAGTGAAAAGTTGTAATTGAGTCATAGGGTTGTCCACCCTTACTTTTTGAATATAATGTCGGCTTGAGAGTTCTACCCATGGTCCATAGACCATGGGATTGTATAAATAGAGTGAGGCTCTAAGTTGTAAATCAACAAGTAAGGAGTTGATAGATGTAGGATGAATTGAGTCTAAGTTGAAGTGTAAGTCGAGTCTTTGGGTCGTAGAGTAGGATAAGGCTTTGCAGCTGAGTGCACTGAGCCCTAGTAGTCTACAACTGAGTGTGTGGACCCCTACAGTTGAGTGCGTAAGGTGAGTCGAGTCTGTAATTGATTAAAAAAGTAATAAAGAGAATTTTCTTATCATTCTGTGTATACTTTATCCTGTTTTATTAATTGAAGTATATTGGGTATGAATTGAAAGTTGACTGTTTATTTGTTGTGCAAACTTATATGAATGTGTGGAATAAGTGAATATAAGATAAGTATCTATTTACGTGAAGTTAACTAACACCGATAAGAACATAAGTAATATTTGCATTGGAACTTAGCGAAAGAGCGTAGGTCACTGCCTTAGTAGTGTGAATGCACCTCAACCCCTAGTTATGGTTGCACGAAGGTGATTATACCATATCGTGAAGGTATCATAGGTCAGAAGAGTGCACAAAGTGACTTGCGTGAAGCAATTCCTAGTTGGACTAAAGCGATACCTCAGATATCTCAAGGGTGCATAAACTTGGTTCCAGCATCCCCCCATACTGCTTCGGGTGAGACCTCAGTCCGCACTCCGCGGACTGTTTTTGGAAGGGCTAGTAGTATAGGGATTTGTTTGGCTAATTAACTCTGAACCTGGGTCAGGCCCCATCAAGCCAACAAATGGTACCATTTCCAGGACCAAAATCTTCATAAAGATGTCTGATGTTGCATCACTAGAATCCAACTAAGAAGGAAACTGAAGGTTGGCTGGATAGGAGAATTCATGAATTCATGGCGCAAGAGAACATGAACCCATGACTGACAAAAGAAGAGTGGTTAGACTACTACCTATACACAGAGATCCATGAAATTTTCGTCAAGTCTTTCCTTACTGAGTTGTACAAGTGGGTTCCAAAGCTAACAGATAGCCAAGGAAGGTGGAAGCTTGACAATCCTATTGTGTGGACCCCTGAATTGGTGCATAGATTGGAAGCATCAGAGGATAAGATTGTGCATGTTGTTGATCACTGGCTCGATTAGATTATAGGAGGATTCATTACCGAGTTCACGGTATACACTTCAGTCAGCTATAGCGAGGTAGAACAATGCTTTCTCAAAGGACTGTGTGGTAAGTACGTCAAGTCTCTGAACACTTGGATTAAGATACTATTGTGTGAAAAACGGATTATGCAGTTACATTGATGTTCGGAACTACACAAAGTGGGAGAATTTACAGAAACGAAGGAAGTGTGGGACTAGAGACTAGCCCCTAGATTTCACCTCTGTGAGGGGACGAGGAAGAGCTCACAAGGGTCTCTCCATGAAGTGTGATCCATTTGATAAGGCAAAGGATTCCACACATACCACCTCCACCCACACCACCACCAATTTCACCGCCATCACCTCCATCCTCACCCATACCACCTCTACCACCACTGCGTTTTAATATGGCAAGCTCGATAAACTTTCTTATGTTCAAGGGAGTGGGAAATGAAGATCCAAACCAGTTTTGGTTCATTGTAAAAGTTGTATGGGAATCATAGGGAGTTACTAATTATAATATCAAGAAATCGATGTTGATTAGTGCTCTGCAGGATCGCGCACTGAACTTGTACATTAAGCACTCAAGTGATCATCCGAATGCGGGAATCGCGACTATCCAAACGACGCTAACTAGGGAGTTTAGAGGGTCAAAGTCAGAAGCATAGTCGATCATTGGGTTTAAAGAGATCACGATGCTACTAGGTGAGACTCCTTTGGACCTAGATCAAATGCTGAAGTTCATGATTCGTGATGCTAACATGACTCTGATGGATGGACAACACCGCAAATGTTTTCTAGCATTGCTATCGCTGCATTTAAGGAACACGATTTTGCAGTAGAGATTAATGACTCAGGCTGAAACTTTAGAGATCACGATGAGTCTACATAAGACCCCAATATAGGATCCTAACTTGGGAGTTCAATAAATCCACATGCAGTTGAAAAACTTGTGCCTTGAGATGTAGAGTCTAAAACAGGACAGGACAGTTAGACCAGAAATGCATGAAGAGGTGTGTTGCGTGAAATTTAAGGAGCAAGGTCATGATAAGGACCACTGCCCAGTGTTCAAAAATTACCTTACAGGAGGAGGACCGATGCTAGTAAGGCCAGAAGCGCAAGCAGGACCAAGCACAGTGTCTGCTTTATGGTGCGTGATTTGTCAAATAGGAGGAAAGCATGCTACAGACAACTATCATTTGTTGCAAAAGTACTCACAAAATTCACAACAGTTGTTTTGTAATTTCTGTAGATCAGTGGAACACAATGAGCACACATGTAGAAGTTATGAGCTAATGATGGATAGAACTCCCACCTACAGGGTTTAGGCTGAAACACGACCCCTAGAGTAGGGTACAGGGATGGCGGGAATCAGATTTCAGGGGCGCGGATAAGGCTGAGGTGGAGGAGGACCTGGAAGAGGTCGCAGATAGCTAATATGCTACAATTGTGGAGGGCCAGGACATTATGCCCATGATTGTACGAATCTGGCGTGTCCATCATGTTTGTACTGTACCTTGTTTGATCATGAGATGGAAGAATGTCTTACGCCGATAGCTAGGATATGAAACAAGGGAGCGCTACTACCTCCATAGACTCAGAACATGAGGTTTGAGCCACGCGAGGATGATCCAAATGTTAATATTATGCTCTAAAGTGGAATTATGACGGGAGATGATAAAGGTAAACATCCAGCAGATGATACTTGGGTTTGCAAAGCTTCGACAAAGGAAGCAGAATTTGATTTGGAGGGAACTCAAGAAAATTTTATGGAATTTAAGAAGAGCTTCGTTGATGCCTCCATTTCGGGAAGAAAAGATAGACCGAAGCTAGAAATGGAACAATCAATGCTCACGATTTTCTTGGAAACATGTATGAAGCTACTATGCGATAGTAAGGTGCTAAATGGATTACAAGAGCTCATTAACAGATCTGATGGGACCGCACTAGGAGAACTGCATGTAGTCGGGAAGCTTGGAAAGCATAAGACTAGGACAGGGAGAGAGATGATGTTAACCACGCAGATTGGAGAATATGAGATGGACCAAGTAATTCTGGATTTAGGATTGAACGTGAACGTTCTGCCAAAGTAGACATGGGAGCGCATGGGGAGGCCTACATTGCAATGGTCTCCTATTTAGGTACGCATGGAAAACCAAATGAAGATAATACCGCTGGGGCAATTATAGGGAATCATAGTGGATATTGAAGGAGCGAGCACACTAGCCAACTTTGAGGTGATAGAGATTGTTGATCACAATAATCCCTACCACACACTTTTAGGAATCAGTTGGGCCACTAACATGAATGGGGTGATTAACCTAAAGAAGCGCAAGATGATTTTTGAGAAGAAGTCTCTATGCATAATAATACCATTGAACCCTGCTAAGGGATCACGCTACACTAAGCCAGTGCGCAACTATGAAAGTGTCGATGATTTACACTGCATCTACAAAATAACTGCGCAAGAGCAAGACTAGGTAAATCCTACTGCGAATGGAAAAATTTCATGGGAGCATGAGAGCTCCTATACTTCAGATTCAGATGAGGAAATAGAATTATGGGAGAACCGGTTACACGAGGTAACCACACTGAGCTACAAAATGATGACAATATCACTGTTGCGTCTCAATGGAAATGAGGTATCTACCTACTTATGATGGATTAGGTGAGGTAGATGTCTCCTTGGACATGTTTGAGAGGGAGGCTCTAGAATAACAACGGTTCCAAGCATTGAGTTGGGTACTACATGCTACACTCGTGATATGGTGGAGTACATACAAAGGAAACTTCGAAGACTGGAGTGAATGGTTTGGGAAGCCTAGAGTATGATTCATAGAAAGATACAATCGATAGGATGATTCGTGTGCACATTTGGCTAAGTGGACACAGGCCTATGGGGAAAGGCCACAACCGGAGTGAGTGCACTTGTTCTATCACACTATGGACGCGCTATATCAATGAATTGGTATATAGAAACAAAGCTTTTCCATGGAAAGAATGAATGAGATGTTCTATGCAAAGGGTTTGCGGTGACCTTTAACTTTGATGATGGATAGGATAGTATTAATGAAGCACTACAAGAAGTAAATCCAGCCATATTTACAATGCCACAGGAGTTGGTAGCATTGACTCAGCCTGACTGGGCTGCCCAGTTAACTTGCGCACTAGAGTGTTATAACATAACTGCTGAGGAAGAAGATGAAGATTCGAGGAACATTGATATTCCAGAGATAGAAGGCTAGCGCGAGGTTCAAGGACTAGAAATCAAGAACCCTAACATAATCATGCTAGTAAAGACTAAGCAAGTAAACATTGGTACAGAGGCAGAACCTAAAATTTCAAATATTGGGAACTACAGGGATGCCGCGACAGTGGATAAGGTCGTTGAACTACTCTGCGAGTATCAGGACTTATTTCCAACCAAGTTCACAAAATTAAAGGGAATAATTAGAGACTTAGGGGTAATGAGGATCACATTGAAACCCGACGCGAAGCCAATAAAACAATGACCATATTGCCTAAACCCAAAATACAAGGGAAGGTGCATGTAGAATTAGATAAGATGCTCGCGGCAGGCATTATCGAGCTTGTCGAGGAATCCAATTGGGTAAGTCCGATGGTGGTACAAGAAAAGAAGCAGAAGGATAAAATAATAATATGCATAGATCTTAGGAATTTGAATGACACATGCGTGTATGATCCATTCCCAACTCCATTCATGGATGAGGTATTGGATAATGTAGGCGATTAGGAGGCATATTCTTTCACCGATGGGTTCTCGGGATGCCACCAGATTAGGATCGCGCCAGAAGATAGGAGCAAGACAACCTTTGCGATGGAGTGGGGTTGCTTTCAATATATTGTCATGCCATTTGGATTGAAGAACATGCCAACTATCTTCTCGTGCGTAGTTGTTGCGACACTCAGGGAATATATTCATAAATTCTTGCAGGTCTATTTTGATGATCAGACTGTGTTTGGGTTGGTTAGGAACCATGTAGCGAACCTGCGCTTGATGTTGGATACATGTTAAAGATATCAAATCACGCTCAACCTCAAGAAATGTATGTTTCTTGTTCCTTTTGGGAACCTATTGGGGCATGTGGTTTGTAAACAGGGGCTGATGGTAGACCCTGCAAAATTTTTGGTAATTTTGAATTTTGGAAGCACCACACAGTGTGAAACAGCTGCGCGCTACCTTGGGACACACTGGGTACTATAGAAATTTTGTTAAGAGTTATGCCCAGCTCACTGCACCGATGGAAAAACTACTAAATAAGGATGTCACGTTCTACTGGGATGATGACTGCAAGAAAACCCTATATATATTGAAGTAGAAGATGGTTACTGCACCAATTCTTGTCTTCCCGAACTGGAAGAAAGAATTTCATGTTCATGTTGATGCATTTTGTATAGCATTGGGGAGAAGTACTTACAGAAGAGGGTGAAGAACGATTGGGTCACCCTATTTCATTCACTAGTCAGAGATTATCTAAAGCATAAAAGAATTAAGCCACCACTGAATGCAAGGGACTGGCTATGGTGTACGCACTCCAGAAATACCGACACTATTTGCTAGGGGGACACTTCAAGATGTACATAGATCATTCTGTGCTAAAATACTTGGTTAATAAGCCTGTGTTGGTGGGTGCATATGCAAGTGGCTCTTCTTGTTCCAAGAATATGATTTCGAAGTTGTTGTGAAGCCTAGGCGATTGAATGCGGACCAGATCACTTGTTGTGGATTGAGATAGGGGAGGAACCTACTAGTTTGGAGGAAGGACTACCTGACGCACAACTTTTTTTTGTGTACATAGTAGATGGACACTTTGAAGATATAATCCACTTTCTAACAATTGGAATTGTGTTGGAAGGTTACGCTGTCTAGTAGGAGAAAGAACTAGTGATGCACACGACAAACTTTTCTGTCATCGCAAGGCATTTATACAAGATCAGGGATGATGAGATACTATGAAGGTATGTACCAGATTTTGAACGAACTAACATCCTTGTGGATGCTCATGGGGGCCCTGCGAGAGGTCATTATGTAGGAAGAGAAACCGTGTAGAAGATTCTCTGCGCAGGATTGTGGTGGCCGACCCTGCATCAGTATTCAAAAGCACATTGCAAGGTATGCGATGTATGTCAAAGAACGGGTAAGCCATCGCAGAGGGATGAGATTCCTTTGAATCCGCAAATGACATTGTAGCCCTTTGAAAAGTGGGCGATCGACTTTGTAGGACCTATCAAACCACAATGAAAGACAGGAATGAGATATATTATTACTGCAATAGAATACCTGACACATTGGGCAGAAGTGCAGCCGCCAAAAGATTGCACAACCACAACAACTCCAAAATTTATGTTTGAGCATGTACTGACATGGTTCAATTGTCCGAAGATCTTGATGAGTGATCGCGATACACATTTCCTGAATGAAGCAATTAGAGAACATTGACGGAAGAGTTTCAGGTGTATCATCAGAAAAGCACACCATGTCACCCACAGGCTAAGAGGACCGTGGAAACATTTAACAAAGTATTGGAGATTGCATTGATGAAAGTATGCAATGTGTAGTGAAGTGATTGGGACTTGCATGTACCAACAGTCCTATGGGCTTATCAGATGACATGCAAGAAACTAATGGGACAGATGCCTTTTAGGTTGGTCTATGGAGTGCAAGCCGTAATGCTAATGGAGTATATTGTGCTTAATTTGTGCATAGTAGTGCTCAAAGGTATGATAGACCGTGGAGCCCTAGAGGAGAGGCTCGCGCAACTGGAGGAACTTGAAGAAGAGTTGTTCTTAGCAGGATTCCATCAGCAAGTACAAAAGAAGCATGAAAAGGCATGGCATGATCAACATATCAAATTGCACACATTTAAGGTGAATGATTTGGTGCTGCTATATGACAGCAAGTTTGAAAGTCTCCTGGGGAAACTCCAAATGCATTGGATGGGACTGTATGTTATTAAGGAAATTACAGATGGTGGCGCAGTGCAGTTGGTTAAACTGAATGGTGAACTATTCCCAAGAAGAGTAAATGGTAATCGATTGAAGCCATACATAGGTGGCTTGGCCACTTGACTAGCTGTGGGAAGCATAGTCTTAGTGCTTCAGGTAGTTGGAAGGAGGTGAAGGACTATAAACTACCCTGCATGAGTGTTGTGCGATGACAAAACTGCACGCAGATGCAGGGGACGCAGGTGCAAATGTAGGGAAGCAGTTCAAGAGTTCTTGAACAACATGTCTAGGAGTTATGGCAGGAAACATCTCAATGCATTGCAGACCTAATAGCAGTCCTAGTAGAGTTGGGAGGTCTCCATGTGAAGATCTCTACACTGATCGAGTGACTTGAGGGCAAGTCACGATGTTTACGTTGTGGGCCTGTTGAGTGCAGGATCCCCCAAGGCAAGTTTTGGGGCTTAAAACTCAAGTTTTGACTAATTCCAATACAAAGACTCCACGATTTATGGGCGCAGAGTACAAAGTTGTAATTGAGTCATAGGTTTGTCCGCCCTTACTTTTGTAATATAATGGACCTTGGGATTGTATAAATAGAGCAAGGCTCTAAGTTGTAAATCACCAAGTAAGAAATTGATGGATCTAGGATGAATTGAGTCTAAGTTGAAGTGTAAATTGGAGTCTTTGGGTCGTAGAGTAGGAGAAGGCTCTGCAGCTGAGTGCGCAGAGGAGTAGTCTGCAGTTGAGTGTGCAGACCCTTGCAGTTGTGTGCGCAGGGTGAGTCAAGTTTGTAACCAATTGAAGAAGTAATAAAGAGAATTTTCTTATCATTATGTGTATCCTTTATCATGTTTTATGCATTGAAGTATATTGGGTATGAATTGCAAGTTTACTGTTAATTTGCTACGCAAACTTATATGAATGTGTTGAATAAGTGAATATAAGATGTATCTGTTTATGCGAAGTTAACTAACATTGATAAGAACATAAGTAAGATCCACGGTGGAACTTAGGGAAAGAGTGCAGATCACTACCTTAGGAGCGCGAAAGCACCTCAACCCCTGGTTAGGGCTACATGAAGGTGACTATACCAGATTGTGAAGGTATCATAGGTCAAAAGAGTACGCGAAGTGACCTACGCGAAGAAAATCCTAGTTGGACTAAAGCGACACTTCAGACATATCAAGGGTATAGAAACTTGGTTCCATCATCTCCCCATACTGCTTCAGGTGAGACCTCAGTTCGTGTTCCACAGGTTGTTGCCAAAAGGGCCAGTAGTACAGGGATTTGTTTGGATAATTAACTCCAAACATGGGTTAGGCCCCATCAAGCCAACAGTCACATCCCAGTCATTTCTCTAAGCATTTAAGACCTTTATCAGCATGCTCTCCAGTATCTTATTAAATTCTTCCACCATCCCATTAGCCTGTGGATGATAAGACGTACTTTTCTGATGATACACCTAAAATTCTTTTGTCAACGTGTTGATTTTTTCATTAAGAAAGTGCATACCACGATTTCTCATCAAGGTCTTTGGACAACCAAATCTTGTCAACACATATTCAAAAATAAAATTTGTACTGTCGTGCCTATAGAGTCATTCACAAGCTGCACCTATGCCCACCTAATCAAGTACTCAGTCGTGGTGTTGATGTACCGCGCACCCGTCTTCTTTCCATGACACTAAATTGGAGCCACAAAGTCAATCACCCATTTCTCGAACGGTTGTAATGTCACCTACAACATTAGAGGTAGTTTGTCCCTCCACGATGGCCTGCCAGTCCTTTAACAGGCGTCACATGCCCTACAATATGCTTTCGAATCCTTATGCATGGTTAGCCACCACAACCTAGTGCATAGAATATTCTGCGCTATTGCTTTCCCTACATAATGTCCTCCCACAAATCCTTCCTGAGCCTCAGTGAGGATGCTGCTTCATTCAAAGTTAGGCACATAACATTGCAATATTTCATCTGACCCCATTTTGTACAAGTTCCCTGCAATGATAGAAACGTCCGCCGCACACACTACTAGTTGCTTCTTTTATTGACTTGTATAACCTTCCGGAGCCGATCTTGTTGTCAGGAAGTGGGTAGTATCTTCAAAGTGATTGTCCACGATGGGCACTGTAAAGAGTTGTGCGTCAAGCAACCCTTCCTCCAAATTAGTAGGTTCCTCTCCTCTTTGAATGCGCGACAGATGATCAGGTCCCGCATTCAGTCATCCTGGCTTCACAATAACTTCAAAGTCATACTCCTTGAACAACAGTAGACACCTACATATTTCCCACCCAACATAGGCTTGTTGACCAGGTACTTCAATGTGGAATGATCCATATACATCTTAAAATGTCTACCCAACAAGTAGTGCCTGGACTTCTAGAGCGCGTGCACCATAGCTAATCCTTCGCGCTTTGTCGTGGAATAATATTTCTCTTCTTTAGACAACTTTCTACTTGCGAATGCTATAGGATGATCTAGTTCTCCCTCATCGGTCTATGTGAGTACAACCCCTAACACAATACATGATGCATCCACATGCACATGCAATTCCTTCTTCCAATCCGGGAAGACTAGGATCGGTGCGGTGACCATTTTCTCTTTCAACACATCCAAGCTCTTATAACATTCAACATTCCAACAAAACGTAGCATCCTTTTTCAACAATTTTTCCATAGGCATGGTGATCTGGGCATAGCTCTTGATGAACTTCCTATAGTATCCAGTATTCCCTAGAGTTGCGCATAGTTGTTTCACATTCCTCGGTGCCTCCAAGTTGATTATCACCATGATATTCACGGGTTCTACCATTAATCCTTGTCTACATACCACATGACCCAGCAAGATCCCAAAATGGACACAAAATAGACACTTCTTCAGATTGAGCGCAATCTAGTATCTCCTACATGTATCTAGCATCAAGCGCAGACTTTCCACATGGCGCTTAACCAATTCAAACACTATTCAATCTGAAAGTATACCTCCAGAAATTTATGAATGAAGTCTTTGAATGTTGCAATGACTATGCATGAAAATATCATTGGCACATTCTTCAGCCCAAAAGGCATTACGGTGTATTGAAAACATCCCCATTCAGTCACGAAGGTCATCTTGCTTCTATCCTCAAGCACGAACCATTTTTTGGCTTGATGGGCCTTGGCCTAGGTTCAGTGTTAGTCAACCAAGAAAATCCCTACACTACTGGCCATTTCAGTATCAGTATGCGGAGCATGAACTAAAGTCTCACACGAAGTAGTATGGGGGGATGTAGGAACCAAGTTTCCACACCCTAAGATGGTCATGATGTCAACTTTATACCTTAGCTCCTTCCTTCCTGGAGATCGATAAGCATTTAGGGCTTATCGATGTACTTTCTCTCCCATCTGTTAGAACCCTTGTGAAGGTATATGATGGTCCTTCATGCAACCCTACCTAGTGGCTCAGTTTCTTATGCGCCTTTATAAATATGCTACTGTGTAAGTTCCCAAATTATCTCAAGTGTTCACCAAATTTATCATACTATTAAGATTGTCTTCGCGTAAACATATATTCTTACTTGCGTTCAACTAACAGATAAAAATAGATATATTCGTGCATAAAATTAGCATTACAACATAAATCCAGAACTTGACATAACATAATCACATGCAATCCACAGAGGAAAAATACACAGTGATTTTAGAATACTTCTCTTTATTGATGATTCATACTTCCAATACAGACTCTATTTGCACTGTACACACAGCTGTAGGGGTCCGCGCACTCAGTTGTGGACTTCTACCTTAGGCCTTTGCATACTCAGCTATAGAGCCTCTTCCTATGCTAAGAGTCTCACTCCTAGCTCTTTATAGACTCATCAAGCACCTCTACTTCACTAATTTATCCCTTAGACTCCTCTAAGACCTTGTTTTTATACAATCCCATGGTCCACAGACTAAGGGTGGATCTATAAAACTAACACAACCTATCTAGACTAAGGGCGGAAAACTCTTTTTAAATCTTGATATCTTCGCACTTCGCAACCAAAAAATGCAGAGACTTTGCATTTCTTTATACTAACTTCGGGCCTTCTACCCTAAATCTTGGGTTCTTAACCCCAAAATTGACCCCTAGGGGACCCGTTTCCAACACACACCTTCAGTGAACATGAGCTTGGTTAACACCGCCAAGCCAAGACTTGAAGCACTACACCTTGATAAATCAACAAACATAGATTAAGCCCACTTGGGCACCAGGTAAAGACAATCTTTGTAGTGTAGGTGTAGGATTGATGGGATAGGCTTCCAATAACACCCATCGATCACTTTCATTGAGACAGAAGTTGATGTATTAGAGAGCTTAAAATCCTTCACCATCCCACAGTCCAAAGCTAGAGTTTGTCAGAAACCTAATTCAGAGGGGGTTAGGCTAGGTCATCGTGTCAGAGGTTCTCCTCAGGGCTACCCAACCCATGGCAGGGAATCCTGTGCGGTGGCTGACTACCAAGAAGCTCAAGGCTCAACCACCCCTCTGGGATGAAGGTAATCGTAGTGGCCAATCTTAGGAAAACACCCTATAGGACTGGCTATGGAAAGTAGTTGGTTCTCTACCCTACCTTTCTCTAGAAAACTCTACTTATGGGCATGACATTCTGTTAAGTGAGGAGTTCTTTGGAAAGCCATATGAAACAATAGATCTAGGATTTTTTGAGGATTTAGATCACCTATAGGCTAGAGGTCTTTTTCTTTGATAACATGTGTTTCCTTGTATTAGCGTAACATCATTAAAATAGTTAGTTTACACTTGGCACCACTGCATTAGGTGATTGCTTTTTTTTTTGTTTCTCTTTTATTCCTATCATCACCCTTTAGTTCTTAGATCATTATTGTATGGACATCATTGCGCCCCCTAGGCATTTGTCGCATCGAATTTAAGGTCTTCACCCTGAGTTCCTATTAGGACATATTACTCCACCCCATCGCGTTAGAGTACATCCTCCCAGTCCTCCATCAAGTCATGATCCTAATTTTCATTCTATTGATTCATTAGTTCATCCTTTGATTCCACATCTTCTCAACCTTGTATTGCCACCATGTTAGGCACCAACATGGGTGCGGGAATCCAGGGTGGTAAACCAGGTACCAACTAGGGTTCCCCCACCAGTGGAACCCCAACCAATGTGGTCGCTCATACTCCCTTGCTTCCTTTTATGGTTGGTTTAAGTCTCCCCAATTTTAGCTAGCTTATAAATGATCCTCTTCTCCATGATCCCACATGGCTAGCTATGCCTACTAAACTCACTTGAGACATCCCAAAGTTTGAAGGTAATCCTGGAGAATGTCCCACTAATCATGTTCACTCATTCCACATGTGGTGTTCATCAAAATCCATTATTGAAGACTCAACTCCGTTTGTTCCAACTACACTCACTAGAGCTGTTGCTAAGTGGTATGTTGATCAACACAGGGTTATTGATTCCAGTTTAGTGACTCTTGCCATAAATTTTATGTCATATTTCCATTTACCTCTCCGTTATGATACTGGTACCAAAATTTTGACTTCTTTCCATTAAATTTATGCCACTCACCTTTTCGATCATGTTCAGGAATGGCATAGGAGGAGTATCTATAGAGCTCCAAATTTTGAGGATGAAGTCTATATCGATTGGTTCCTTAGATCACTATTGGGCCCCATTGCTTAAGATGTCGCCTCACACTTCCCCTAGTGTGAGGAAGAGGAACTTCCCCTAGTGTGAGGAAGGGGCACTCCAAATAACCTTAAAATTTGATTTGATCTATGCCCAGTCAAGTTATGTATACACTGTCATCCCCAATCTAGCTCGATCTACTATTGCTAATACACTTTGGGAATCTCATGTCACTGATGGCATAGTTGGAACCATATCACATATGCTCCACCTCAAGGAGGGACCAGTTCCACTTACACATCCCTCCCCCAATCCTCCACCAGGAAACCCTTATTTAGGTCCCAACACACCATATGCATATGTCCATCCACATGAATAGATGTTAAGGCTAGTTATTGCACCAATTGTTTATCCCAATGTTTCCCCATCTCCTTATTATGAGTTTTCACCTCCTAGTGCTCCAGATCCTCTGACACTAGCGCCCCAACCCCCCATGCCCGCTCCCAAGAAAAGGAATGAGGAGAAGGGTAATCAAAATGAACAATCTCAAGGTAATCAAGGTAACCATGGTCCTTCACCTAATGCCCTTTAGGGTCGTTAACCGAATCCCACAACCCAAAAACAAGGCAGTCAGCCTAAGAAAAACAAAGGTCTTTGTATGAAAAACCCTTGTGCTTGTCATGGCGTATATGTTCATCATACCCATGAATTTCCCCTTTTACCTAAGATGTGGAAAGTATTGGAAGCTCAAGAAACTTCTCAAGGATAACAACCCACCTTTCCTTCTCCCCCTCCTGCTTCATCTCAACCGGCAGTGTTTACCAATCCTTTCCCTCACCTAGGATATATAGCTACCTAACCTACACAAGGTCAGGAAACTCAACCAGCACCACCATGTGATCACCATGATTATCAAATTAATTTGATGAATTCTGGCGAGGTAAATATCGAGCAAATAAACCTTCAAACTCAATCACGCTTGTACGATAATCCATCCGCTAAGTCAGCGACTGAGTCCCAACCCAAAGTTTCCATCAAGCCTCAATTTTCATCCAATGGTACCATACACATCCCTAAGCTAATATTGATGTTATTCCCAAGATCTCCAAAGGTCTGTTATGCCGAAATGCTGCTTCTGCCAAAGTCGCCCATACATATGGCATAGTAGATGACTCAACGCAATCTCCTACTTCCATGTCAACATTATAAGTCCTCTAGATGTGCCCATCCCAATGGAAAGATATATTATCTAACTTTGGTATCGTTGATCCTCAGGACGATCAGATGATTTTCTTTCATGTTAAAAAGTTAGAATATCCTCCCCTACCTTCATCCGTTTCATTTCAAATACCAGCCTCCATAAGAAACACCATTGTTTAGTGGTGTATCATCGATGAAGGCACCTCCTACTATGCGATGGCTGCCAGTGTTTGGAAGAAACTTTGTTTCCCTAACCTATCCTCATCCACCATCACTCTTTGAGCATGGGAAGCTCATCCTTCATAGCCCCTTGGATTATATTGCAATTGCCTATTCATAGTTTCCAACAAGATTTTCTGTATTGAGATTGAATTCATTGATGCTCCCCTAGACTATAACATCCTTTTGTGTCATAGTTATACTTATGTTATGTTAGCTATCGCATTTATGGTTCACTGTAAGATTTGATTTCCCCACAGTGGAAAGATTTTCACCATCAATCAATTGATCTACTATGACCCCAAAGGCCAGAATTGACTTTAGTCCAACATTTCCTCTGTAGTTGACAATATGAATGTCTCGTCCTTCACCAATGTCTCTCCAAGAGTCTATAAATTTTCCACTTTTCTTGGCGATTACTATGGTCCACCACCTATCCCTTTCAAGCCTAGATCATCTAGTGTTTGCATGCTTCAAGCATTGTGGGATGCCCACAAATAGTCTAGTATGTCTTCACTATAGACCACACCTAATAGACCAGTGGGGCTTGTGAGGCTTTCCAAAATTTAGCCTCTATATTTATAGACATAGTTAATAATTTTCAAAACAAACATGTTGGAATTGGAATCATTATAGAGATGGTAGTAATTCACATCAACTACAGTGGTTGTTAAGCCATTATTGTTAAATTTTCCATATTTTCAAGATGTTTCTTTGGAACTATGAAAATGGGCCAAGGAGGCGTGAAAATTATCAAATCTGATTGGTGAGTATGTTTTGAGATTCCAATCTTGCTTCCATCCTATGCCATTATCTCCAATCAAAATTTCCATCTTGAATGTGTGGAATTGCCATCATTCCATCCAGGCTCACCTTGGAAGTCTAGATTGGAGAATCTATTGATATTGGGATTGAGCCTGATACTATTCATGTTCTTGTTAAAACACAAGTAAATAC
Organism: Pinus taeda; assembly: GCA_000404065.3. Taxonomy (NCBI): domain Eukaryota; kingdom Viridiplantae; phylum Streptophyta; class Pinopsida; order Pinales; family Pinaceae; genus Pinus; species Pinus taeda. The sequence continues at coordinate 151,797 of APFE031104304.1, read as the reverse complement.
ATATGATACATAATAATTGGAAACATAAGACAATACATATTTTAGGTGGAAATTTGTGGTATTTTAGAGTTTTATATGTGTTTATTGTGAAATGTTGGATAAAGAAAATTATGAAGAATATAGTTCTATTATGGATAGGAATTCCATATGGTCATGCCATTTATGGAAGTAACTCTTTAAATATATACGATGAAGAATCTAAATATCACATACATAGTTATATAATGTAATATGTCTTGGTGTATACTTGGGGATTAAGTGGAATACAAATTCATCATATGAATATGGTTAAGATTGAGATGCTCGATTGTTCTATTGGCCTTGCTTCTTAATCAAAATTTAAATGCAATATGAATTAATTGATAGAGTTTGAATTTTATGGCGTTTTGAGAATAATGAATTTTGGTATTAATGCTCTAGGCATGTAAACAAACAGGTGGTTAAGAAAATGTCTATGTTGTGGAACTAGAAAACAGATAGAAGTTTTTGATTAACCTTAACATGTTGAATTATACATATAGTATTTGAATTTAGAAGTCAAAGTCTATATGTAATAGGAAATGTAAAGGTGCAATGGGATGTGATAGTTACATCATACATGGATTTGAACATATCAAATTGAAGATATGTTGAGGACTATGTTGCAAACCATGAATTTGTATGGGTAGGAGTAATTGAATTTTTCTTCAATTTACACTACTCCACAAACCCATCCAATCATGGCATAATTTTAGTCATTTGTTTCTCTATAATATGGCTATGAATTAGCTTAAGCATCCACGGTTTTTGATTTTCCAAGACTTGAGTTTTCCTTTCTCATACTTACACTTTCTTAAGAGGCAGTACCATTGTAGGCTTTGGTGTGGGTGGGATTCTTCTTACAACAGTCATTCTGTTTTTCAAACAAAAGGATTAAGATGATAGCCATGCCTACAAGGGGACATCTTTGAGGTAAAACTTCTTTGTCAATGTATCGTCAGTGAGCAATTATGTTTGTTCCAAACAAGGAAATGTCCTTTTCACTGCTATAGTGTTGTGAAACATAAAGACAAATCCTTTAAAAGGGAAAAATGGTGGTTGTTACCATTTGACATGCAAATTCATGAATTTGTTTGTCAAGGAACTTGGATCATTTCTTTATAACTTGGCATCAATGTGACTATATACTCATGGATCCTTAAGATTCAAAAAGAAGAAACATGCCTAGTAAGGATTCAGGAGTTAGGACCTCAGAATAATTCAAAAAAATGAAGCATGCCTGCCAAGATCACTGGAGATGATTCTTTATTAGGATGTTGATAGTTTCACTGAAATATTCAAACTCAGGTTGAAAATTCATCACATGTGTGAGCATATCTATTTTCTATTTTCTGTTGTAAAAGGCAGTAGCTTGGCAGTGCCATACCAGCATGTATTCGCTACAAAGGTTTGTAGTATTTTCTAGAGTAGCCACAACCCCTGTATGATTTGATGTACAACAAGCCTTGGGTTTGAAATAAAGGTTGTTAAAGAAACAAGATTAGGAGAATCTAGGCTTGAGTGGTGTCAACCATGGTATTTCACCATCAAGGAGCTCTATATAGACATCTTAGCTTCATTCTAATTGTGATGAGAATCAACCATCAATGCTTCAGTGGAATGATAATAGTTTGGTGAAGCATTGGGGATATCATCATCATGTGGGTGTTTTGGGGCAGAGTTTAGAGTTTTGGGGAATTTATAGAATATGTTGGACCTAAGATAAAATGTCTGAGGGATAATACAATTATTTATAGTACCATAAAAGTAATTTTTTTACCATCCCACCTTAGGATGCTGACATTGTGGATGTGGAAAATCATGAATCATTACCATTTGCAATTCCTTTACAATGTAGAAACATGAAATTTAGTTGAAGATCACACAAGGAAAAAATGAAGAATACTTTTTTTCAATTCTTGTGATGTTACTGGTGTTAATATTGATGATGTGTACCATTATTTCGACAATAACAATCCTTTTACATCTACCACTGAATCCTTTGAAATAACGACATGAACGACATTGCTGACTAAAAATATAGCCAAATAATCAATGTTGTCTACAAAAGAAGCATATCTAGTTCTGCTTTGGTTTGCAACAAGGAAAATAAAAGAAGAAAAGGGCCAAGATATCATTGACCAAAAATATTTACATTAAACTGGCACCTATCCATTTGAAAGTAGGATTTCAAGATAGATACCTAGTCTTGAAGATATATATAGGATAGGGAATACCTACTTTCTATAGCAGAGGAAGGAAACAATGGATAATGGTGTTGAGTTAGGATCAACTATGTATGTTGAATATAGCTACACTCTGAGGGAGTGATATTCATGATTTTATCTAACACACAAGGTCGACTATTAATTTATTTATTGATCCATGAATTTGCAACTTCCCATTGCACTCATAAACAATATTTTTGATTGTCTCAAAAAGAAATTTGGCCATACAAAAACGTACGGTAAATTTTTTATTTGCATGAAAATGTCATTTTAGGCCAATGTTGTGTGACTCTACTAAGATGAGTGTGTTTGAAATTTTGTAGACACCTTGGCACAAGAAAATATACCACCATAAACCATTTATGTTCATTAGTGGTGTTGTGTTGTGGAATAATAAGAAAAAATCAGTTACAATAGTTTTTAGTGCAGAAGTAGGGTATGCTTTACATAATACAATTAATAATGAAGTTTTAAAAAAATCTCTATCATCTATTGGGGAATTTTGGAAAACTATATTTGGAGTTGACAAGGGGTGTTTTGGCTTAAGTATTGTATAGGTAGAGTTAGTTTAACAATTTGAGATGCACATCAATATCTTTCAATCACACACAAAAAGCTTGTCTTATGTTTGAAATCAGGGACAACAATTTCCTTGGGTCTTATGATCTTCATATTAAAATTTAATCATTTGTAGAGGAAATCAATATCTATCAGTCTCCACTCTGAAAGATAGAAATCTCTTTTCCTTCTCACATTATCAATGAAGTCTCTGAAGATTTATGATACTCATGCTCAACTGCTTCTTGATTTTTCTTTCAAAGTGTTGAACACACTGATCGAACAACCTCTTGTCCTTCACCTCAAATTTATAACCATGAATATTTAAGAATGGAGATGTCAAAGGTTCCTCCACTTAAGTTAAAAACTAGGATTGTCTTATTTTTATTGGAGTATGTTAGGAAACCAGCTCACAAAAAGATAGAAAATATAGTTCAATGCCTTAGAATTCAGCCTCTTCAAGGGGACAACCTCCTTTACATTACACAAATGAGCAATTATTGGATGATACAAATGGCTAAACCTCCCTTCGATATATAGGAGTCTAAGGGGTCACAATATAATCAAGCCAACATAACAGTAATAACATAAGGGCACACAAATAACAATAGTAGGTTTTTATGGGGCATACTAATAACATTATGGGGACAATAGGTGCACAATAATAATAATAAGGGATACAATGAAAATATTAATGGGGGAATCATAAGTATTATAGGGACATATCACGCCCCTGCTTCCGAAAAGCATTATCCTCAATGCTTGAGTAGTTTTGGATGCTTCTGTATAAAATTCTCATCCTCCCATCTGGAATCTTTAGTAGATAAGTTCTTCCACTTGATGAGATACTCTGAAATTGATTGATTTCGTAGCTGTCGAGTTCTTGTTTCTGTGACTGCTTTCGGTTCCAATATGATTTTTCCTTCGTTGTCAAGTTTTGACAATATTGTTTGAACTGGGAGCTTGTCACCTATAACCTTCTTTAAACATGAAACATGGAAAATTGGGTGCACTCAAGAAGCTGTAGGAAGCTCCAATTTGTATGCCATAGTACCAATATTTGGCACACCTTGTACGGACCATAGTAATTTGGTGATAATTTATTATCCTTCTTAACTTTCTTGAGGGACATTTGTTTATATGGTGGTAGTTGTAAGAATACCTAGTCACCTACATCAACAATTCTTTCATTGCGATGTTGATCTACATGTTGTTTCTTTCTATTCCGCACCAACATAAGGTTATCCTTTAAGAGTTGGAGAACTTGTTGTTTATGCTCGATGTGATGTTCCATTGCTTGAAACTTCGAATTTTCTCTTAAATATGATGTGATAAATGGTGGATGATATCCACAAAGTGCCATAAATGGGGTCATTTTTGTTGCAGTATGAAAGGAAGTGTTATACCACCATTCATATAGAGGCAACCATTTGATCCATTGTGTCTATTTATTAGATACAAAGCAATGAATATATCCTTCCAAACATTTGTTTACTATCTCAATTTTCCCATCAGATTGAGGATGGTGAGATGAGCTATGAGCTAACTAAGTACCAAGACAAGAAAATAATTATGTCCAAAAATTTCGAGTGAAAATGGGATCTTTGTCGCTTACAACAATCTTTGGGTTTCCATGTAGCTTTTGAATTGTTTCCATAAATGTAGTAGAAATTGTACTACCTTTAAATGGATGTGATAATGCACAAAAGTGTGCATACTTGGTAAGTCTGTCAATTACCACCATGATGACACTCTTTCCTTCAGACTTGGGTAAACCTATGATAAAATCCATTGAAACCTCCTCCCAACGTTGGCTCAGAATGGATAAAGGTTGTAATAGACCTCGGGTCTTAACTGTTTCAACTTTATTTTGTTGGCAAACCAAACATTTCGCCACAAACTTTTGAATATCTAATTTAAGGCCATCCCAAAAGAATTCCTTCTTAACCTTGTGATAAGTTCTTAAAAATCCTAAGTGCTCTCCTAAGGGCGAAGTGTGCAATTACATAAGAAAATTTTGTTTGATTTGGGAATTTTTACATAGGTATAAGTGATATTTGTACCATAACAAATCATTTTTCCCAATAAATGTATCAGATGTACTCAGATCTTGTTGTAATTTTCGAATGAGTTCCCACACTTCTTAGTCATTCTTCCATTCCTCCCTTGCTTAGTTTATCCAATCTGGTTGGATAATAGAAATGGCACACAACAATGCTTCCACATCCTCATCCTTTCTTGAGAGTGCATCTGCCACAGCATTTTGCTTCCCTTTTTTGTAGATGATTTCAATGTCATAACCCAACATCTTTATGACCCATTTTTTGTTGCTCTTCAAAGGATAATCTTTGTTCTAAAAAATATTTAAGACTATCATGATCTGTTTTTACCTTGAAGTGTCTTCCCATTAGGTAGGGTCTCCATTTATTAAGTGCATATAGTATTGCCAACATTTCCTTCTCATAAATAAATTTATGTAAATAC
>APFE031104304.1:102395-137273 GCA_000404065.3 Pinus taeda | reverse complement strand
AACTCTTTGTCTTTATTAACCACTCATGTTCTCATTTATTTGAGAGCATTTACAAATGTCTCACATTATCTAATTAAATCACTTAAAAGTCTAAATATTACATTAATTCAATGCTTAGGAATATAACTTCCTTAAAATACATGACCCCCTATGTCTACTTAATTATAATGATTTTCTCTTGAGTTGAATGCTCCTGCATCAAACTCCCAAAGTAGAAAATATTCATGTTCTCCTGATCACGTGTCTTCTGGTCTTTGTCTTCCTGGATCCCATACTTTGTTTTGTAACTGTCCAACTGCCTTGTTCCTTTGATTATATTGTACTTCTATTGTCTTCCGCTCCATCTTCTTCTTCTTGTCAATCAGGTTCAAACTCTGATTGATCATGCTTCCTGCTCCTATCATTTTCCTCCATTTGGACTGCTTCATCATCAGCTACCACATTCTTTCAATTTCTTTTTCCAGCACATCTTTAGACTGGTCCATGTTCTGCCCCTTACTTCTTCATCTTTCTCTTTGCTTCAGGTTGTTGCTATTGTCCACTAACTCTTCAATCTGCTATTGGTTACTTTTACTTATTGCCTCCCTTTCATCCTTACCCTCTTTCATGATTATCTCTGTCTACACTGAATCATGACATTCCAGCATTCTCTCTAGCAAGTGAGAATCTTTGTTCCATGGATTGAATTCTCCCACAAAATACTCTCCTTTCATCTTTATTTGGCTGCTATCTATGCCAAATTTCCTCCAGCATCTGCAACAAAACCTGAACTCACAAAACACTTTTTAAAATAAAAAACATAAGGCTTCTGTGCCTTATCTTTCTTTGGAAAAAATTCAGTTTGCTGCTCTGTTTCTTTCTCCTATGTCACCACATCAGTATGCTATTTTGAATTCTCAAAAGAACTCATGAGACTATTAACTAGCCTCTCTTCCACATCATCTTCTCTAATGATGTCTTCCTACTCTTGTTCACTGTAGTGAACTTCTTCTTTTCCAATCACACTTTCATACTCTAAATTTCCCAGCAAATATTCTAGCAATGCAATTTTTCTGTGACACTTCGCAAGTACTTCATCATCACTTATGATTTTTGCATTAATTTGAAAATCACAAGGTTCAACAGTCTCAACTATTACTTCACATATCATCTCCTTTCTTCACAAGAACTTGTTCCTGTGTTGTCATAGTTTCAAATATCGATGCATTATTAAGTTCTTTCTGCTGCAATAAATCATTGCTTCTCTCATTTAAGAGACATTCTCCATCCTCCTTTACTTTAGAGTTTTTATCTTCTGAAAGATACTTCTCCATACTTTTGACAACTTCAAAAGATTTCTCATCCTCTGTAAAACACTCCTTTCTTAGTGTTCCTTCTCCCAAGGTTAAATCCTTTGCATAGGGTTCTTCCTTCTTAAAATATTTTAGTAGATGTCCTTCTCTTTTTTTGACTATCTCAATAGTTTCCATGGCTATTTCCACTGTGCCTATCATCATGGTGAATTGATGATCCTTTACTATGTTTTCAGCTAACATAGTCTCTTCTTCCAGTTTTCCTTTAATCTCTTGTTGTTTACTTTCTCCAAGAGCTATCCTTATCTCACCATCTGCATTAATATTCTCCGACATTTGTTTTTCATCAGTAACATTAATCAAACTCAATTGATCACCCTTCTGAGACAATATTCCTTCATTCTTTATCAGAATAAGATCTTGATTCCTCATCTCTATGACAGCTTCTATAGACTCATCCATAGACTTTTTCTTCTGTATGGAGTCAAATTCTTCTTCTTTCGAGAAGTTTTCTTTGTCACCTTTAACTTCTATATCTTCATCTACTCTGAAGATATCTTCAAAAGGATTTTCTCCTGCAATACCTGCCATCATAAACAAACTATCAGTTTTAAAAACATAAGACCTTGTGGTCTCACTTGATGCTTCAACCATCATGTCTCCTTGTTGTTCCAAATCCTTCATATGATTCAGAAATTCTTTGATGGTCTCTTCTTCAACCCCTTCACTTGGTTGCTTGATATCTCCCCCCAACTGTATATGACACCTATCTATCTCATCTTCTTCCAAAACAGAATTTAGATTTTGCTTGTCTTCTTCCTTCTTTATGACAATATCAGCAAATTTTCCTTCACCTTTTTCACTTGCAATCATACACAAATTGTCAGATTTGAAACCATGTGACCCTTTGGCCTCACTTGAAGTTTCAGTCTTCAAGTCTTCATATTCACTCAGAACTTCACCCTCAGTCATAATCTCCTCATGTTGTTTTGAACTATCCCAATAGTCCATGAGATCTTCAATTTGTCTCCATTCTTTATATTTAGTGTAGTCTTCACTTTCTCCCAGAATTTCTCCTTGTTCTGGTTCACAAATGTACTCTTCCATTTCCAAATCAACTTCCTTGAATTTTACCCTCAACCACTTTACTTGTTTTTGTTGTAGCCTCATCTGCATCTCATGCCACTCCACTGGCTTCTTCCTCAAGACCCAACCTAGTCTCTGGCTTCCCTCTAGTATCCTCCTTATTTCATCGAGTTGTTATTTTAACTCTGCAATCTCTTTGTCAATTTCCTATTGACTCATCCTCTTGCCATTTTCCTTGGCATCCTCTTTCTTCATCCTTCTTCTGCTGTGGCTTTTCTCTAAACCTCTGTTATGACTATTAGTAGTCATCTTCTTCTCCTCTTTATTCTTGAGCTCCTCACTCATCTACAACAAGCCTTTGCAACAACTAGTCCTCCTCACTGCAATCTTACCTCACTAAGCTCTTCGCACTCATTCTTTTGGTAAACACGGTCCTCTATCTAGAACCTCCTCTTAAGCAACACTTTTTCTCTTTCTAGGATTTTGCAATCTCTCACTCTCTCTTGAGAAAAATTCAACTGTCCTCTTTGTCCAATCCCTTATTGGATTCTTCAAGTTCACTGCCACTTCAGAGTGCTTTCCTTACTCTACCTTTAAGAACACATCTCGTTATTCTCTCACAACTTATATTGATGTCCCTTACTGAGATGCTTCATTTGCAACCACAATCTTCAATTTCAAATTGAAGTAAAATACACTATCTTACCTCCAAGATCTCAGCATGATCTTGTTTCACCATTCTAACTGTTCTTTGAATGGATTGTCCTCTATTTCTTGCATCTGCAAGTTTTGTTTTTTTAGGCGATGTACTAAGAGGCAGACTCGATGATCAATTGAAAACAGTGTAGGGTTACACCCCCGCTTATACACCCACAGTATGCATGTAAAATGCATAAACACATATGTCCCACATATTTAACTCTCAAAGGAGTCAAATATTCATAACTTTAATGGTTAAGGCCCCGTTAATAAATTGTCATTGCTACTCACCTTGGATCCGCGACAGTCGCAGCTATACACCTGAATCCTGTGATGCCATCACACTCAAAACATTCTATTCAAACCTTCATTAACCCTCAACCACATATATATAACCTTTCTCTCTTTAACCTTCATTAATATATATTTATGCGTAAAAATCTTCTATCGGTGCTATTTCTCATTATAAGGAATTTACAAAGGAAAATCCCATTTAAAAAGGAAAAACCCCATAAATATACCTTTGTCTTAGCACAGTTTCTAGTCTTAGCATAGTTTCCAAGGTCACCTTTTTGTAATCAGGCATCGTTCCCTTCGCGAGTCATACATATATGCTCGTGTCCCCCTCCGATTCTGACATGCAACTATTGGAATCGTTTAGCACCACTTTTGCATTAAAAGACTCAGACAACACTTCCACAGAATACACTATCAGCATTTAATTATTTACTATCCTGAACTACAAAGGAACATATGCAAAACACAGGAAACTCACTCTAAACACATATAGTGGATCTCACATTTTATAAACCTGCATCTATAAATCATCGAGTCCGTCTTCCGCTTCCCTTTCCACAGCGCTCTGCCGATTTCTATTCTTCGACACCTCCAATCTCCGATCACCGATTATCAGCTATTGGTGCATCGCTGATAGGCCCATTGACATATCACAATATCGCTATCAACCCTTTACTATTCCATTGTCGCTAACCCTTTACCTCCTTCGAAATGTGTTCACTGATCACTTCTTGACCATCAATCTAGATTCTCGATCCAACGGTCCAGGATCGATCACATTATTACAATCGCTCTTCTTGATGATTCGTTCTGAAATCGCCATAGGGATTCCACCGATGCGACTTAATCTAGGTCATTGATCTTAATGATTCAATGGTTGCTATGCAACCATACTTCACTTCACCGCAATTATTTTTTACTTAGTTTTCATACTAATTCTTCAGCATTTTCTCTGTGGTCTGAGTTTTTCAAAGGTTCTGGTCTTCTGCTCTTTTGTTACTCACTCTTCCTCCTGGGCTTATCTTCGCATGCTCCTTTGATTGCTATCACTTCAAAGAAATTCTTGATCCTTCAAGTGGATTCAATGATCCATTACGATTCCTCCAGATTGTTCTTCTCCTTTGCGTAGTGCTTTAGAACTCTGCTTGCAATCACTATTACAAAACCTATGAATTCATGCATAAACAGATATATACTTATTTCACACACTGACATAGTTAGGAATATATATATATATATAGTCAATTACATATCCAAGACTCTATGTCTCGCATAGGTCTGTTCTTCAATATCAGTGGCCTCTCTTGTGCTTTACCAATAGACTTACATTTATGCTAGGAATTTCTATTGAACTAATCCTAGTTCGACTCCTGATTCCTCTGAACTGACTCCTAAATCCTCTATCCATTTCTACTTCAATTAATTCCTAAAAGCTCTCCTTAGTTCCTTGAGTTATGGAACTGCTAAAAAAGTCCTAATTGGATTTCAACTCTGTCTTTATTAACTACTGATGTTCTCATTTATTTGAGAGCATTTACAAACATCTCACATTATCTAATTAAATCACTTAAAAGTCTAAATATTACATTAATTCAACACTTAGGAATCCAACCTCCTTAAAATACATGACCCCCTATGTCTACTTAATTACAATGATTTTCTCTCGAGTTGAATGCTCCTGCATCATTTAATACCCCAATTCCACCGACAATCTTGGTTCTACCAACTAGTTTGGTGTAGGATGCTTTTCACAAAATCACCGTGCATCTCTCAGCTTGAAGTGTAATATGATTTCAACCATCAAAAGAACACAAAGAAAAATAGGAAACATGGTGAGTGAGCTGTCTTAATGATTTCTTTGCACAAGACATGCTAAAAATGGATAAAAATCAACCAACCAAGGCCTGGATTTTTGTTTACAATTTCAGTGAATTTATACAGTTAGCTTGAAGTGAAAATCATGCCCATAAAAGAAGAGTATGTAACCCCAATGTAGATTCATTGGAAGCAAAAAACGTAGAGAGACATACACTTGCAGAGTTGGATTTCTCCTTCTTTCACTCTTCACATTACTCTTGCTAAAAATACCATGATGCACAAGTAGATACAAAGCTTGGCAACGACATTTGTATTCAACATGATTTTCCAACCAAATTTAATGAAGCATCTCTAGGCATTACCTTGCCTAAGAAATTGACTTTAACTAGAATTCCAATGCATACACATATAGTGTCATTCTGGGCATCTCACAGTCTCTATTCATGCTTCCTCAAAAATCATATTAGAATAGACATTCATGGAAATTTTATAACAAATCAATATTCATGTCATTTATGGAGAATCCAATTTATGAACATAAAATATTTGATAAATAAAACCATAATTCATTACTTGAGAGCAGAGATGGTTTATTCATCAAGACATAAAAAGAATTATAGAATAGAAAGAACTCCACTTATCTTATAAATACGTTGGTTATGATATATCACAAAGAACATAAACAAACAATCCATTGTGATGAATGCCTAGACAGATCATTGATTGAATTAATTTTTGAAACCATGGCTTTAGGTCTAGATTGCCTAGCCAAGATAACAACAATTTCAACTCTATCAATTTTCATTTGAGGTTGGTGTACCACATTTTTGTTATCAATATTTATGATGAGGAGAAACAAGAGGAAATAAACATTTTCTATGTTCTGCATTAAGTATGACATGTCACGAAAAACATAAACAAATAATCCATTGTGATAAATGCCTAAACAGATCATTGATTGCACTAATTTCTTAAACTGTGGCTTTTGGTCTAGATTGCCTAGCCAAGGTAACAACAGTTTCAACTCTATTAGTTTTCATATGAGGTTTGTGTACTACATTTTTGTGATCAATATTTATGATGAGGACAGACAAGTGACAATCATCATTTCCTTTGTTTTGCATTAAGAAGGACTACAGTATTCCAAGATGAAAAGACTATGGCCTAAAATAACCCTACCAAAGATAAGTGGCCAAGAAAAGAAAACTCAAGCTCGCAACAATGTACATTAATCGAAACCCCAATAGATGAGTGGTAGCTTCCAGGAAGAAGCATTTTGCCAACTCAAATCATTCCCATGATTGTATTTCGATTAGCTTCAATCAAAATGATGAAAGAAAGTTACAACAAAGAGAATTTCACTTATAGTGAAAATAGCCATAAAGTTTTTCTTGGTGCCCCAAAACCTCATTTTACCATAATTTCTAGAAAGCTAATGAGCATCAATTCCATCTGCTAAGTAAACCCACAAATGCCATTGTTTCCATGGTTCTGAGGGTAGTGGTTTAATACCCCAGTTTCACCATCAATATTGGTTCTACAAACTAGTTTGGAGTAGGATCCTTTTCACAAATTCACCGTGCATCTCTCAACTCGAAGTGTAATATGATTTCAACCATCAAAAGAATACAAAGAAAAATAGGAAAAATGGTGAGCGAACCGGCTTAATGATTTATTTGGATAAGGAATGCTAAAAATATATCAAAATAAACCAATGAATGCTTGGATTTTTCATTACCATTTCAGTGAATTTACACGGTTAGAGAGAAGTGAAAATCATGCCCATAAAGGCAGAGTATGTAACATCAATGCAGATTCATTGGAAGCATAAAACATAGATAGCCATACACTTATAGAGTTTGATTTCTCCTTCTTGGACTCTTTGTATTACTCTTGCAAAAAATAGTATGATGCATAAGGAGATATAAGATTGGCAACAACACTTGTATTCAACATGATTTTCCCACCGAATTTCATGAAGCATCTTTGGGCATTACCCTGCCTAAGAAATTGACTTTAACTAGAATGCCAACACATACACAGATAATGTCATTTTGGGCATCTCAGAGTCTCTATTCATGCTTCCTCAAAAATCATATTAGAACAAACATTCATGGAAATGTTATAACAGAGTAGTATTCATGTCATTCATGGAGACTCCAATTTATGAACATAAAATATTCGATAAATAAAACCATACTTCATTACCTGAGAGCAGAGATAATTTATTCATCAACACATAAAAATAATTCCAGAATAGAAAGAACACCACTTATCTTATAAACAGGTTGGTTATGATATGTCACGAAGAACATAAATAAACAATCCATTGTGACAAATGCCTAGACAAATCACTGATTGCACTAATTTCTGAAACCATGAATTCTATTCTAGATTTCCTAGCCATGATAGCAACAATTTCAACTCTATCAATTTTCACCTGAGGTTGGTGTACTACATTTTTTTGATCAATATTTATAATGAGGACAAAAAGAGACAATCATCATTTCCTATGTTTTGTATTAAGTATGACATGTCACGAAGAACAAAAATAAACAACCCATTATGATGAATGCCTAGATAGATCATTGATTGCACTAATTTCTTAAACCATGACTTTTGGTCTAGATTTCCTAGCCAAGATAACAACAATTTCAACTCTATAAGTTTTCATCTAAGGTTGGTGTACTACATTTTTGTGATCAAGATTTATGATGAGGACATATAAGAGACAATCATCATTTCCTTTGTTCTGCATTAAGAAGGATTGCAAACTTCCAAGATGAAAAGATGATGGCCAAAAATAAGCCTACCAAAGATAAGGGACCAAGAAAATAAAACTCAGGATTTCAACAATGTACATTAATCAAAACCGCAATAGATGAGTGGTAGCTTCCAAGAAGAAGCATTTTGCAAGCTCAAAGCATTCACATGATTGTATTTCCATTAGCTTCAATCAAAACGATGAAAGCTAGATACAACCAAGAGAATTTAACTTATAATGAAAATAGCCATAAAAAATTTCCTGGTGCCCCAAAAACCTCACTTTACCGTAATTTCTAGCAAGCTAATGAGCATCAATTTCATCTTCTTGGTAAGCCTACAAATTCCATTATTTCCATGGTTCTGAGTGTAGTGGCTTGATACCCCAATTCCACCAGCAATGTTGGTTCTACAAACAAGTTTGGAGGTGGATTCTTTTCACAAATCCACCATGAATCTCTGAGCTCGAAATGTAATATGATTTCAACCATCAAAATAATACAAATAAAAATAGGAAAAACGGTGAGCGAACCGGCTTAATGATTTCTTTGTACAAGGCATGCTAAAATGGATCAAAATCAACCAACCAAGGCTTGGATTTTGCTTTACCATTTTAGTGAATTTACATAGGTAGCGAGAAGTGAAAATCATTCCCATAAAAGTAGAGTGTGTAACCCCAACGCAGATTCATTGGAAGCATAAAATGTAGAGAGACATACACTTACAAAGTTGGATTTCTCCTTCTTGCACTCTTCATGTTGTTCTTGCCAAAAATACTATGATGCACAAGGAGATACAAGATTGGCAAAAACATTTGTATTCAACATGATTTTCCCACCAAATTTCATGAGGCATCTCTGGGCATTACCTAGCCTAAGAAATTGACTTTAACTAGAATGCCAACACTCACAATTAGTTTCATTTTGGGCATCTCACAGTCTCTATTCATGCTTCTTCAGAAATCATATTAGAATAGACATTCATGGCAAAGTTATAAGAGAGCAATATTCATGTCATTCATGGAGACTCCAATTTATGAACATAAAATATTCAATAATAAAACCATACTTCATTACTTGAGAGTAGAGATAATTTATTCATCAACACATAAAAATTATTCCAGAATGGAAAGAACACCACTCATCTTATAAATAAGCTGGTTATGACATGTCATGAAGAACATAAACAAACAATCCATTGTAATAAATTCCTAGATTGATCATTGATTGCACTAATTTATGAAACCATGGCTTTTGGTCTAGATTGCCTAGCAACAATTTCAACTCTATCATTTTTCATTCGAATTTGGTGTACTACATTTTTGTGATCAATATTTATGATGAGGACAGAAAAGATACAATAATCATTTCCTATGTTCTACATTAAATATGACATGTCATGAAGAATAGAAACAAGCAATCCATTGTGATAAATGCCTAGACAGATCATTGACTGCACTAATTTATGAAACCATGGCTTTTGGTCTAGAAAGCTTAGCCAAGATAACAACAATTTTAACTTTATCAGTTTTCATCTGAGATTGGTGTACTATGTTATTGTGATTAAGGTTTATGATGAGGATAGACAAGAGACAATCATCATTTCTTGTGTTCTACATTAAGTATGACATGTCACGAAGAGCATAAACAAACAATCCATTGTGACAAATGCCTAGACAGATCATCAATAGAAATAATTTATGAAACCATGGGTTTTGGTCTAAATTTCCTACCCAAGATAAAAACAATTTCAACTCTATCAATTTTCATCTAAGGTTGGTGTACTGCATTTTTGTGATCAAGATTCATGATGTGGACAAACAAGAGGCAGTCATCATTTCCTATGTTTTGCATTAATTATGACATGTCATGAAGAACATAAACAAACAATCCATTGTGAAGAGACCAATGCTTCCCCATGTGAAAGTATTTAAATATTGGTTCTAGGATGTATTTCCCTGCAATGGTTTCTTTTCCATTCACGCCATATTTTGGATAAATATTTGAGCCCTTTTATTGTGAACAATTCACAATTGTGAGTGTCAAAACACAAGTGAAGCAAGTTAAGATAACCATTGTGATATAAATGAGTTTTGGCGCCTTCATGACAATCATAAATACACATCCCATTGTTTTTCGACTTACCTGAAAAAATGAAATGAATACATGATCACATATTTGTTCATTAATTGAGTTGTTTATGAAAAATTCACATTCCAATTCTTCTCGAAAGGCATCATCGTCCAAGGTCATCAAATCAACAAATATGGAAAGAGATGGTATAAAATATAAAGACAAGAAATCATGTTGTTGCAAGCATTTGTGGGCGCATCTATACTCTGGTGGGGATATCACTTTATGTTGAAAATTTCCTTCTTTGAGTTTGGATTTGCTTGAGCTTCGTGGTAGATCCAATCAAAAATGTACTGAGGTGGAATGGACCTGTTATCGAAGGTCAGATATTTGCCATTATACACTAGATGGTCTATGATCTTTGGTGGACAGGCTACATACAAAATGATACAATGGAACCCTAACTGGCCACACCTTAAACTTTTCAGCATACAAATATGTTGATTCCCCATCATGTCTATATTTACAAATTGTCTCGGAAGCAGAGGAAGAGTCCTAATAATATAGATCCATAACATGGATAGGGGCTTTGTTGCCTACTCGCTTCACATGTCCTAGCTCTCACTGGGGCGACTATAAAGTAATGGTTTGATGCTAAGTGATCACACACTATTGCCTAAATAAACTAACTCAACATGAAACAAAAATGAATAGCTAGTTTGCTTGAACCATGGTCACGTGAGCCATGCTAATCCTATCTGGAAACCATTCAAAGAAAACATAGACATTAAAGGAATCGACTCTTGCAACATCTCACTTCAGACTCTCTTGCAAACCCCCCTTCACAGAGCTTGTGTTGCTGATGCTACTACTCAGTGAGTCTCTGTGAACTATATTGAGCAAAATGGCATTACTATTTTCTCCCTGCACTATCTAGCTCCATTCTTGGGAACTACTAGCCATGGACGAACCAGTCCTAGCCCTCAAGGTTGTATTCACATCCAAAAGTTGATGTGTTGCAGATAATTCTTTGGCAAAGGCAGATATGAAAGACACCAAAAGCAACACCAGTTCGAATTTGCCTCCTTCACGTTGTTGACTTCGGTTCAAATTGTAGATAATATGAAGAACACAAATATCACATATGCAAAGAACCTAAATTGTTTCGAATCACAGAGAATATCCTGAACAAGAATATCACACATGTAGGAGCAGTTCTAGACAGAAAATTAATGAGACAAGGACCCCTACACACAAATCAACAATGAGGGGGACTTTAGTATGAAATTTATACAACCAAATCAAATAGAAAACCCATATATTTCGCCCCTCTGAAATATAAAACCCTTTAAATTTCGCCCATGGGATAGTATTCAACCCTAAAATTTTCTATGCCTTCGACTTGGTTGTTTCTCATGTGCTCAACATCAACTCCTTATCGCAAGATTGAGATTCGTACACTTGACAATTCAGTGATCTAGATGATTGTCCTAGTGGTTCCCGGGTGTGTGTGAGATGTTCCAAACCTCATGAGGGGGTGACCCTTCAAGTAGCCCCCCACATGCTTGGATGACCATAAATGTTGATCCAACCTCAGATGTAGTCGCATAGATGTGATGGGTTCAGTTTATGCTTGTTGGAGCACCCACAACACACATGTCACCTTCAAAAAATCCATTCAGATCTTTAGAGCCCTTTCTTGTTCAGGAGGCATTATTTGGTTGCAATCCCTCCTCACCATGTCATCTCAAGGGGAATTATATCTCATGTAATCAGATGTTATTGTATTCAGTCCCGGCTTACATTTTTCCAGGCATATTATGTATATGGGATACATTGTTGGGCTCATCATTATTCTTTGTACGCAGTTATCTTAGGGGGCATGGGTATGCCTCCCCTGACTCATTTGAGATAATGTATGACCACATAAAAGGAGACTTCTATCATTTTAATAGGTCTTGCCCCCTCCATTATTCATCCATCCTTGACTTCCTTCAGTTCTCTCTCTCTCTTTGACTCCCCTTTTGGCGACTCATGGAAGTTTTATCTACAACATATTTTGGTCAGACAATTTTCTCCTAACACTCATACATGTGGGGGCAATCTATTATCACCAAAAAATGATCACCTAGCCATTTCTAACTAGGTGGATCGAAATACACCATATAGATTTAATTTTACCATAGTAAAATCACTTTCACTGTGGAAAATAATTTAGTAAACCGCTTTTATTAAATTATTTTCTAATTTAAATATAAAAAAAACCAAGAGAATAGTTAGCTAAATCATTATTTATTTAAATTTTCTCTAGGAAATAATTATTAAATAATTATTCCTTGTCACATTTGACTAAATCTTAAGGAATATTTAAAATAAATCACTATTTATTTAATTTTCCTTATTTCTGTATTAAGAATAATTATTAAATCACTATTTAATAATTATTTTTATTTCACACTATCTTAATTCTCGCGAAATAATTAATAATTATTTTTTTGTTAATTATTTTTAAATAAAGATATTTAACCATTGTAAATATCTTTTCCCTCTCCAATAAAGATAATAAAGTATTCCAAGTGGTTAGATATTGATTTGGTTAATCCATTTTTGAAATTAACTAAATACTTTGTTGTAAATAGGAGGGTTTTTCATTCATTCTTTACCATGATCATAATCATCGTCACCATTGTCGTCTTTTTTCTTTAAGCTCCCATTCTGAGTTCTCCACATTTTGTTTGGGTTTTCACATATTGAGAGAGATAATCATTTTCTGAAGTGTTAAGGACATCAAATGACCCATCCCACGGAAGGGGACTTGCAGAACCATATGTAGATCTTCTTCACTAATGTTATTAATAAAATATTTATTTGTTTAAAGTCTTTCCATTTCAGTTGTTGCATTGGATATTTTCCATTGTTGCTTTCTATTCTAGATTGTCTATACTTTTATCGCAGGCTTTCCATTTTTTGTTGCAGATATGAATTGCTAGTAGCCATCAACTTGTTGTTAGGGTCACTTGTCACCTAGTGACTTAAGTGAAGTGTTTTTGGTACACTTTCCAAGAAATTTCACACTAATACTCTATGCATGATAAATAACTTTGTGGTAAAAATAGTTATAGTTTGAAGTATTTAATCATAAGAAACAAATGGCACCATATATAATAACTTAGAATAATGAATTCAATGATGCAAATGACACTAGAAATTGAGCTTGTATTTGTTTAAATTAGGGAAAATGAAATTTAGGGATTTCATATAAATAGGGATTGAAATAAAATTAACAAATTACTTGTGCATTTCTAATCTTTGTGGAGTAGTTTTTGCCTAAAAAATTTGAAGCTCAATATGGACATTATGACCAACAATTTTCAAATTATGACCGTCACCAAGTTATTGCTTTTATATGAGCCCTAGAATTGGTTTATTTTTTCTCAGCTTTTATGACCATTGTTCCACTAAAAACCTTAAATGTTGCTACTTGTAATATCAATATTTCTTGAACTAACTAGTTTTGAATTCGTTAAGGACTTATTCATTACTTACTTGCAAATGGTTATTTTAAAGAACATTTTATGTATTTTTGAGTGGAACACTTTGAGTTTTCATGTATGTTGATGAATGTGTGCTTATGATAGGATTACTGATAAGTTGTTGAAAAGAGAAAAGGTCATTATTGAAATATTTATTGTAGAAAGAACAATGGGTTATATTCCATAAAGGATAAATATCATATAAATTTTTTATTAAAATATAAATGAATGAAATGAATAACAATTATGGGTGACCTTGGTATTGTATAGGCCTCAAGGTGACTTTTAATATAAAGTCATATATTTATGTGAAGCACCTTCCCATAATTATATTAAAATCATTTTTTAACCATAACTGAAAATATTATATTAAGAAATTTGCTTTTGGGAGGACAATCTACATAGATAGACATAATATAAAAATCCAGGCTATGAGCTTCTAGTTGTTCAAAAATCTTGATATAATAGCATGATTTTAACAACAAGACTTCGATTATAGATCTTAGTAGTGTAAATTCTTTAATACAATCTAATATCAAACAAAATTTTACTTCCATATATTGTTAAGTTTGAGTATTTTGGTATTCTTCCACTTGGAATTTCATTAGCTCCATTGAAGGAGTTGCCCATATATACACAAATGTCACTTCCCTCATAGCCTGCCAACTCTAATGCTCACTTCCACGTGTCATGATATTAATGGTAGGTGAATCCCCCGATCATTTACAAGGAGGGTAATAATTTCTAATGTTGTCACCTTGTTTGCAAATAATTGGTCTATTATAGAGCTTTTAAGTCATAAAATATGGAATATTATAAAATCACTCATATTTAAATGGGATAAAATCCTTTTAAATAGGATGCAAATCTTGAAATATGCTAAAGAGGAACCAAGATGAAGATGCCTAATTATAATCTTCGAGTCCCATGATTATAACACATATATTTATCAAGATGGATTGGAGTTGCCCTTAAAATAGAGTATAAGCCTCAACTTGGTTGTTAGTGGCTTGCCAAAGATTCCATGAAAATAATAGTTCCACTTGTCCACTAAGGCACATTAGCACCCACCCTCCTCTGCCCACAAATTTTCCACCCCTAATAATTATAATAATATCCTAAGTTCTATATATTATGTACATATTACTGAGTTATGCTTATTTCTATACATAATTTTGCTTTTCTATTTATAAATATTTTTACTAAATGCATTTTTTGGAAGATACTTGTCTTGTAATTTTCCAACATTATAATTCCTTATTGTGATTATTTATTCTTGAATTTATAATGATTAATGATATGATGTGATATGAGTTATAAAGTATTGAGAAAGGCTACCTTGTTGTGAAAGGATTAAACCACCCTAATTTATTTTTGTGTAAAATTATGGGGATATAATTTTTGTGATATAATCTTGTCTTATCCTCTCATGTTAATTTCATCTTTTCTTAGTTCATTGAATAAAACAAGGATTTTATAATTAAGATGATGATAACACATTCTTATATCTTGTGTATTGTTATTGGAACCTTCTCTTTTATAAGTATGGTGAATTATTAATGGATAAGATCTCATCCCAAGAATAATTTAGATTTTTATATTTTTCACTTTGATTTGTATTAATCCTTCATCCAAGGTGGAGATTTCTATGTCTACTTACTTCTCTATTCCAATGTGGGGTCATCCATTTTTTTTAATTGAAAATGGATTCTTTTTAGAGGTATGGTTTAATTTGTCTTGTTGTGACTTCTCCTCTTTTTTTTTTTAGCTTTTTAATCAATACAATCAAGTTTAGAATATTATTCTTAAGGTGAGAAATTTCTTCATTTTTATCAATAACAACTTTGCCAAGTTCTTTTTGTATCTTTTTTATTGAATTCTAATTACTCTAAAGGATGACTTTGAAGATATTTTTTAAGATTTTTACATGAGGATGCTACTAAATTTGAATTAATTGTAATGTCTGGCAATCTCATCTTTTACATCCTATAAGAGAATGTTAAAAACTTCTTCTTCATATTTAAGATGAAAGTATATAATGTTTTTATCCAAGTTAAACCCATAATTATGAAATTGTAACTTTTCTATAAAGAGATAATATTAAATTACAATATGAAAGTATAGTCAATCATTAACTCTTTGGGGTTAATCATTTATTTCATAATGTTTCTTGTCCCAGATGTTAATAATTTCAATTATATCTGACCTCAGAGTAATAATTTGTTGGAAGTTCAATGTTAACATGATTATTATGTTTAGCAGAAGCGATATGAATATTTATACATTTTCCTTCGATCATCCCTTTTATTTTAAGTAGCATTGGAACATAATTAATTATTGTGTAAGGATATTTTTCATTTTTTTGGTCACTACATTAGAATCTTTCTTTAAAGTATACTTCATGTATTAAGATAATATTTGCAATTAATAATAGTTGAGGGGGAAATACAAGAAGCACATTTTCTCAATGTGAATTTCAACATTTAAACATCAAAATACCCATTTTTTATATATAATAATAGTAATGATCTAAATTTGAGGTTTTTTTCTAAACAAGACATCAAATTAGTATATAGACCCTCTTGTTTGTGAGACAAAATTCTCACCTTCAAACAATTATTTGAAACTAAAATTTACAAAAATATTTATACTTTTACTCCCTCTCTAATTAAACCATATATATAATTAATTTAAGTAAATAATAATAATCCTTCCTATTAATATCACTCAAAATTCATTTTTATAATTACACATGCAAGTGACTCTTTTTATATATATATTAAAAGGATACTAAAATATTTATAGTGGCACAACCATTCAGTGCATCCATGT
Source organism: Pinus taeda (assembly GCA_000404065.3). Taxonomy (NCBI): domain Eukaryota; kingdom Viridiplantae; phylum Streptophyta; class Pinopsida; order Pinales; family Pinaceae; genus Pinus; species Pinus taeda. The sequence continues at coordinate 120,881 of APFE031104304.1, read as the reverse complement.
TTAACCTTCCACGATTTTTTCATTTTTATTTTTGTCTTACCATATAACTAAAGCATAACACCTCATCCATTGATAGATAGATCATGTCAAAGTGTATATTCTCCATGGTGGTAGATCAATTATATTACTCTAGCGATGTCTTAATTAAATTACTTTAGGGATAGCCAACCTAAGATACACAAGTAATTAGTGGTGGCTCTTCCAAATGAGTTATGCTCCACACTAGTTATGACATCCATTAAGGGTACATTCGATGGTGGGAGGATTGTTGAGATCTTAGTGCCTTGCAGAAGTTAATTTACTAATTTATGTAGCTCATTTAGTTTGTTTCACTTATTAACTAGTTTTCTTTTTGTAGCGTTTACTTATTATTTTATTGGCTCTTTACATTTAAGAATTATGTTTAAAGTTATAAATGTTGAAGAGTTAGGTAGGAATTGGTGTATTAACTTTCTAAAAGATGGGTAAAACAATTTTGATGCTTAAGATTAAGTAATAAGATATTTTTCAAAATTAACATGGGGTTGGTTTACTAAATGAACAATAGTTAATTTTCTAGTGCATATAATGAAAAGCTCTTATACAACTATGACTAGCTTTCAGAGGAAGTAAAGGAAATTGGATAAGATTATCACTTTCCCTCTTTAGAATATATAACATTTGATGTATCATATTGATGTAATGGAAGCATGGGCAAAAATAAAAGCTATAAAAAGAAAAACATAGAGCAATTCCATAGCATTAACAAAGTTGGGATAAAGAGTGTATGGAAACCTTTAGTAAGGTAATGAACATACTAAATGATTTTATATCTATTTTTTTAAAAAGTTCTATGTTCCGTTGAGAAACACATTTTTCCTTGCTAACATAAAATTAGAAAAATATTTGAGGCTCAAAAAAAAAATATGGAGAGGCAACCTCCTAATACCTAGACTTGTAATGTTAAGAGTCATATAGTTGAAATGTTGTAGTTGCATATGATCTCATTTTGCGTAAAATAAAGAGTGTAAATGAAAATATGTTTTTTGTTGTGGTATATTATAAGTTAACTTGAAATTCAATTAAGAAGCCATTATTGACAAATATTTTTGGGATTTCAAGTGTTCTTGTGATTGAGCATAAAATATTGTTATTATTCATGATGCTTCATGAATTTGTTAGAATATATGTTTGTCTATTATAGCATATTCTTATGCACACGCGATATCTTCTCTTCTCTTCTTTTATCTTTTCTTTATATTGAAAAATGAATGTGAAGTTACAAATCCAACGCGATATCTTCTCTTCTCTTCTTTTATCTTTTCTTTATATTGAAAAATGAATGTGAAGTTATAAATCCAATGTGAATTATTTTGATATTTATATAGTATGTGATTTGGTGAATTATTTTGATATCTATATAGTATGTGATTTGGTGAATTGATTCATGTATTTATTATTTATGTTTAGTTTTGTTGTTTCATAATTTTTAGTGATATCATAGAATTGATAAAAGTATTTTAGTTTAGGTTGTATCTCATTTATATATTTTTCATTTGGATTCAAATTTTAGCTCATAAAAGTAAGTAAATGTGTGCATACCATAAACTAAAATGTTTTCCACTTGTAATGGTGAAAAGTATTATTAGACTCTTTGGTAAAAATGTGTACTTGACAAAGGCGATTGCCTCTATGTATGTGCACGCGCGAGAGAGATTTGTAATCTTCAATAGGGTAAAAACCATGGCAATAACAACTTATATACTATTCCCATCTGAAAGTGATCTCTTAGAAAGCTACTCAGAGCAACCCTCTTGCTATATTGAAATAATGAGTAGAGTAAAATACTATCTTGATTCCAAAAAATAATTTTTGGGTGTCCTTGATACATCATACCTATAATTCACTCATGTTTAGTATCATTTGATCTAGTCCACAATTTTTAATCATGATTTTAAGTTTTCTTAGCCATTTTATAGAATGCCTTATGGCATATGTTAAACTCCAACTCAACTGACCTACTACATTTTTCCTTTTCCATGAGGATTTTAACCAAACAAAAGTAATTAACATAACACTAATCCATTTTATCGGGCATGTATAAATATGCACAACCCGCACTTGGTATAAGACACCACTTTCATATAGCAACTCTACAATAGAACCTTGAATAGTTCCAATGAACACAACTTATTTCAAGTCAATTTTGGGTTGTATCCATCCATCCCTATTGATGTATTATTCCTATTTTCTTTAGTGTCCTCTACTTAGATTACGAAGAAAAATAGAGAGAAGACACTCTCATCAAACAAATTCAATGAATTCATGAAAAAGTGAAGTTTACCTTGTAGTTCCATTAAACTAATAAAAATAGAGACATGATGTACAGCATGCCCTACATTCTTTCGAACTAGGTCATTGATTTTGGTGACAATTTTAGAAGTAAGTTCTAAGCTTCGACATTGAAAGATAAAACATCTCCAACATGGACACTCATTTTTATATTAATAGGTGATGATGCTTTCCAATTTGATTTGCAACCCTATTTAGAAATGCATCTAGTCTTCAATCTTTATTTTCTAAATACACTACACTATGGGTCTGTATGATATTATTTGAATGAATAGTCCCATGCATTGTAAATATGTGATGGTGGGGTTAAATGGGGTTTTTATTATTCCCCTAGTATTTAAGGGTTCAAGGGTAGAGACCTCATGAAAAAAAAGTGGGTAAATTTTTGGTTTATTTTAGGCAATTTTGAACCCATGATTTTTCAATCCATGCTTTTATGACTATGGTCAAGGAGTTATAGTTCTATTCTAATTTGAGTTAATCGATTAGAGTTCTAGATGTAATTAAATCATATATATTGTAGTGTAAATGGTGTATTTGACATAATTATAGTTTGAGATGTAGCTCTAAAGATTTGGTTATTTTCCTAGCTACGTATTTTTAGGGTAAATTTTTGAGTATTATGTGTGAAATCTATTGTTTATTTTTTTATTTTTTAAATAATTTGGGTGTGGATTGTTTAATATAAAGGTTTAAATATTACATTTGGTATTAGATTAGTTACTTTATTAAGGAGGATGTATTTGTTGTTAAGGGTTTGATTGTCTTGGATGTGTAACAAACATGGTTTTAGTGGGAGCTCTAGTGTGGTAATTATTATGTTGGAAAAAAATGGTTGGTAGTTATAAAATCAAGATCAAGAAATTTATTAGGAAAACATTTGAGTTATGGATGCTCAAGGTGAAATGCTTCTAGGTATGTAAATAATAGTGGGTTACTATGGTTCTTGATACAACACTTATTGGTATGTCAACAAAAGCCTAGATGAAGTTGGGTAGGAAGGCATAGAACAAAATTTGATTGTGCCTTTTAGATTTAATATTAATGAATATTTTAACATAACCTATAGCCAAGAAATTATAGGATAAGTTAGGGGATTTGTATCAATCTGTTTCCTTGGTAAATAAACTTTTCCTCTATAAAAAATATGTTTACTAAGGATGCTTGATGGATATTTGGTTGCAGAGAGTCTATTTTCCTTTAATACTATAGTGGGTTAGTTGTTTTCTATCAATAGTAGGATTTATTATGAAGATAATATGCATTATTTTTCGATATTATTTTCTAGATCGATGGTATAATCTAGGTGTAGCTATTTAGAGTAATGCAACTACATTAAAGTTTAATGATGCATTTTAATTTATGTTTTTTTTGCTTTCTAGGTTATGTGAGTCCTGGGATGACTGGCACGCCTAACCTGTGTCTTGAGTAGCCACGATCTCGGGGAATATAAGCCGTTAAAATATCTTGAGGATCAAACTCAACCCAGGCCACACTGAGCCTTAACATCGCTATATTTTTTCCCAAAGTGTTTTGAACCAATGACCTTTTCACCACATAATTCCTTAATAAAACACACTGTAATAGTGCTTTCATCTCTATTATTAGAATAAATGAGGGGGGAAAACCATGAATAATCAAATAATAATTTGCTTATCTATATGGGGATATTCCCTGGATAGAAAGAAAAATAAGTCCTCGAATCGGGGATCTAGATTTATAGGAAAATCCTTAAGGAGGTGCTAGAAATGTGGTAAAGCTATGCATTACAAGAAGAATCCCAGACGTAAAATTATTGATAAAGGGGAGGTAATTGATTATGTTACTTACACGAAATGGAATACCTCCTTAGATGAAGGAGGGGATGTGCTTATTTTCTTCAAGCCCACATGTGGATCATGATGTATGGATGATCAATTCAAGTGTGTGTTTTTACATGTCTCCTCACATGGAATGGCTTTATGAATATGAAAAATGTAATGGTGATGACATTTTCTTCGGATATGACTTGACAAACATAATCAAAAGATTTGGAAAATTTAATTTGTTGATAAAAAATAGAAGGATTAAAAAACTTCTACGGGTTTGGCACATTTTAAAGCTAGATAGGAACTTAGTATTCATAAGTATGATGACTGAATTAGGCATATATAGAAAAATCTAAAAAAGAACTTACAAAGTGGTTAAAGGCTCAATGATGTTTTGGAAGGTAGTTTATAATGAAACTTGATATAATCTACTAGGAAGCACTATCACTAATAGGTGTAATCATTTTATTATACTTGAGGGTGGAAATGAAGAAGATAGATTCTCGACTATGTCTAGAGAAAAGTCAATACTATGGCATCAAAAGTTAGGACATATTAGAGAGAAGGGTCTTCAAGCATTACATGGAAAAGGCATGGTTGAAGGTATACTACAATTCAATTTTTATGAAAATTGCATATATGGTAAACAAAATCAAGTAAGGTTCTCATATAGTGCTACAAGAGAAAAATGAAATATTAGACTTAGTATATTGTGGTGTTTGGACCTGTTCCTATTCCATGATTAGGTGAATTTATGTAATATTTTTCATTCATGAATGATTCTCAAGGAACACATGGATTTATTTTCTCTAAAAGGTGTATGAGGTCTTTAGTAATTTAAGGAATTTAAGGCTATTATGGAGAATCAAATAGAGAATAAAATAGAAGTGTTGAGGATAAATAATGGTGGATCATTCTATGCGAATGAAATGAAGGAATTTATAACAGGGTAGAATAGTATCCCATACAAACCTAAAATGAATGTAGTTATATAAAGGATGAATAGGATGTTGATGGAAAAACTAAGGAGAATTTTCAATGGATCCATGTTAGGACACTAATTCTAGGTAGAGGTAGTGGATATTGCATGTTACCTAGTAAATCAATCACCCTCATAATTGTTGATTGATAAAACTCCACAAGATACATGGATTTCTAAACTTGAAAATCTTATAATTTTTTCTTGTGATCTTCATGTACATATTCCCAAGAAAAATGAAGGCCAAATAAGAAAGCTAAAAAAGTGTATAGATATTTTTTATAAAGATGGTATAAAGGGTTATAAACTTTGGAATCCAATATCTGAGAAGTTCGTTTAAAATTTGTATGTTGCGTTTAGAGGGGTTAAAATATTTTCCCAAATAGTAAGTCCTATCGATGGAAAATGAACTAGAGAAAATATATTTTGAGTTAAAATATGATGACTATGAATTAATAGAGTAACTTGAGAAAGAAGAAGAAGAACCTCATTGAGGAGTTTAGTTTAGGAAAGAAGCAAATGGGAAAGGTATAGTCCACCTATTTTTCATTCTAGTTTTTCTTTATCTAGTACTAATTATGTTCCCAAAAATGATAGTGAGGTAATGGCTTCAAAGGATGGTAAAATATGGAAGAAGGCCATGGTTGAAGAAATGATACCATGGATAAGAATGAGGCTTTATATCTATTTGGGTTTCTAACTAGAGGAAAAGGTAAAAGTAGAGAACTACAAAACTCACTTGGTATCAAATGGATAATCCCATGTGGAGGGAATTCATTTTGATGAAACTTTTTATGTTATTGCTAAATCAATTTCTAGTGGATTACTTTTATTTTTTACTATTGGTTTTAATTTTGAAGTAGAGTTGATGGACATGAAAGAAAAATTCCTACATGGATATCTTGAAGAGGAAACCCACATGAAATAACTATAAATTTTTGTAGTGAAGGGAAAGAAAGAGTTGGTTTGCAAATTCAAAAATTCCTTGTATGTGTTATAACAATTTCGCAAGATGTGGTATTAAAAATTTTAATCTTATATATTGGGACTTGGTTTCTCATGTATGAAAGATAATCAGTATGTGTATTCCAAGCTAGTTTGTGCATTTTATTTATATTGTCTTGTATATTGATGATAAATTGTTAATTGGAATAACAAGGAAATTATCAAGGATGTCAAAAGTTAGTTATCCTCTAAATTTAATATGAAAGATTATGGTGTTGTAAATTTATTTTGGATATGGAAATTAAAATATATTTGGGAAACAAGAAACTTTGGTTGAATTAAAGAAAATATTTTGAGGTACAAATAAGGAGGTTTGGTATGTAGGAATGCAAAATGATTAGGTTCCATAATACTATAGGTCTAAAGTTCTTTGCATATGAGTGTCCTAAGGCACAAGGAAGAGGAAAAGGGCACACATTATGTTCCTTATGCTAGTGTTTTTAATAGTTTGATGTATGTAATGGTATATATTAAATTGAGAATTATAGATGCAGTGGGTGTTTTGATTAGGTATATGTAAAATATGGGAAAGATCATTGGATAACTATAAAGAGGATTTTTAGGTATTTATGTGGCACTATAGGCTATGGAATTTTTTTACCAAAGAAAAGTTGGAGTAGGAAGAGTTTTTGATGTATATTCCCTTGTTAACATAGACTAGATTATAGATCTTGATTGTAAAATATATACAAGTGGTTATATGTTTAACATATTTGGAGGAGCACTAAGTTGAATGAGCAAGAGACAAACTATAGTTGCACTCTCAACTATAGAAGTTGAATACATGGTGGCCACTTATGTAAGTAAGGAATTTGTATGGTTACAAAGATTGTGGGTCAAGTGTAGGGTTTCTATAGCAAGATGTAATGTTATGTTTTAATAGTCAAAGTGCAATGTGCTTGATAAAGAACTGTACTTGTCATTGCATAGCTTTGTGAGAGACATGCTTCAAGAGAAGAAAGTGATTTTATGGTGAAGGTACATAGTTTGAAGAATGTTGTAGATTCATTAACAAAGTCTATTCGTGTTGAGAAGTTTTCTTTGCATAGAGAAATAGTGGGAAATATTTTCTTGACTTGTTAATGTTATAATTATCAAGCCCCCTTGTTTGCAAATAAAATAACAAGTGGAAGAATGTTGGATAACTGTCATATTTGTTTCATGATTAGTCCCATAGAATATACATATGTGTAGACTACTAAACTCCCTTGTTTAGGGGTTAGGGCATGAAGCCAGATGAAGCCCTGTTAAAAAAGAAATGGGTGATTTTTTGGTCCATCCTTGGCAATTTTCATCCCATGGTTTTCAAATTAGAGTTATGGAGCTAGGGTTGTAATTTAATTTAGGTCAATGGATTATGATTTTGGATGTTGCAAAATTGTAACAGCCCTTGGTTGATTTTCCATGTAAGGAAATAAGACCAAGGTCATGGGAGACGTATTCCAAGATGTATGGTGGAAAAAAAATTATAGTGGGCATCACTAGTGGTTTATAATGACTATGGAAATTGGAAAAGGCATTGACAAAGGAAGAATGCATTAATTGTCATTTAATTATGAAAAATAAAAGAAAATAGGAGAAAATGAAGGTGAAGAGAGACATATTTGCATGCGAGGGAAAGTAGAGGAAAAATGAAGAAAAATAAAGAAAATGGAGGCATCAAAGAAAACAATTGTTATCTTTTTGACGGTTTTGGTTTGAGATTTTGTTCATTCTCTCGATCTCTCATACACTATTGCACACTTAGGGTATTCTTGGAGCACTCTAGCATTCTCCTTGGATTTGGAAGAAGACAAGCAAGGAAGAAAAGGGAAAGCAAAGGAAAGTAAGGAAGTGCAAGGAGATAGTTGGATCAACAACCACAACTAGATTTCTTTGCAAGTAACAAGTTGCATGTATGATCTCCTTGTTGGCTTTTTGGATGCATGATGCATGCATGCGATTCCTTGGTTATTTTTTTTCATTGGCATGAAGGATTGCATGGATTGATAGTGGTTTCATCCTTGCCTTGTCATTTCCTAGATAGTCATGGTGTTGTGGTATTTCCACTTGTTTTTCTCATTGGTTCTCAAGTTTCGTATGGTTGTGGGACGGAACAACATTTTGGAGCCCTAAAACAACTTGGGTTGAGTTATTAGTTCCTAGATCTTGTAGGTTGGGACAAAATCTGTGAAGGCTTGTGGATTGAGTTACTAGTCCCTAGAGTTGTGGGTCGGAACACATTCTCTAGATCCCTAAGTTAGTTGTGGGTTGAGTTACTAGTTCCCAGATCCATGGATAACTTGGGTAGAGACCAATCTAGTTGTTGGTTAGTATTTCTAGATCGGTTAAGTGAAATCACTATGATTGAGGCTTGAGGTGGTTTAGCCTCTATAATCCTTGGTTGGTTTTGTTTTGGTTTAACTGTTACATTAGAAAATACCTCCTCATCATCTCAGAGGAGAAGAACAACTTGTACTGAAGTAAACCCCCAATTTATAGGTCTATTATCCATGATATTGCACCCCATAAAATGGAAGAAGGCAACTAACATTGCCCAGTGAACCAACATAATAGGTTAACCTAGGGATGCATATTCTTTATCTTCTATAGGGTCACATTACCTGACTGTCATAATATCACAAAGGAAAACCATGACATAAATCATCATGAATCAATCATTTACTCAAGGTTGATTCCAAAAATCTAGAAAGAATTGCCCCATATTCATATTTAGAAATTGCCTTTACTAAAAAAGGCTACTATGTAGAGAAAGAGAAATAAAGAAGAGGAAACTTCTAGCTTTTTCCCAAAGAGAACTGGTGAAGAAAATGGAAAAATATAAGCCTCCCATTGCCTATATATTGTAGACTAGGTCACTATAATATGGACAAGAATTTGAGCATTATTATGTTGCCAAGATACTATTGAGAGAGAAAGAGAGAGAGGAGCTAGGAGTTGTGTTACGAATATATAGTTTTGTTGCTAGAAGTTGAAGGAAGACTTGTTGTAACATAATGGTTGTAATCTTCCTTCTCCGTTTTAATAATATAGATATACTATTGTTTTTCTATATCATGATTAAGATGTTTACATTTTATGGGTTATGATTCTATGATTTTGACTAATCTTTGATACTGATGCATTCAATTATTATATGATGTTATTTGTTAATATGTTGAATTGTTTAGGTTTATATATGCTCTGAAGATCACTTGTTGTCTATCTTGTGTGTAGGTATTGTTCTTGGAGTTGGCTCAGGGTTCCTTCTCTCCCATAGTAATTGCTCCAACAGAGTTGTGCAAAGGATAAGAAGGTATTCACTCATCCTCCCTTTTAATTTATCATCTAACATGGCTATGATTGAATGTGTTTTTCTTGAACAACTACAAATCCCTTTATCCATCTTCGTTAGGTTCCAGGAAACCTGAGAGGGTCTTCTGTCCATGCACCCATGCATTGATCTCTACAAAAAAATTGGCGACTCCACTAGGGATCATTTTATGGTTCCTAGTTTTGATCTCCTAGACCCTGGATCTTTGGATCTCTCTACTTCTATCTGTTCTTGTCAATCTGAATTCTTGTAATTATACCTACTTGCAACCAATACTTATGTTCTCAACCCTTTTTTGGAATCGGATTTCGCCTTTTTCTAAGTAAGTTTTTTGTAACAAACCTTTTATGTTCCTTCCAAATCATTATAAAACCATCCTCTCCAAAATACATAATTCTACCCCTAGTAATAATGCCATGTCTAAAATTCAAACCTACGTCATAGGCTCAAACCTCTATTATCCACCCAATTCTATGGATTTCATTATTTGACAGTCTCACTTTTTGGTTGATCCATGGATCTGTTTTGTTGGGATCTGTTGTTGTTGGCTACATGCATGTATATTTCTCTTTTAAAAAATTCAATTTAATTGCATTAGTTTTGAAACAAGAAAAGAAAAAACTTTTCTTTCTATCATTTTAGCTAGTTAGTCCAAGTTTATTTGGGTCTTTTATCTGAGCATTTCATGTCTGCATCGATTTTTTTTGTGTTCTAACTATATTAGGATTGTTTGTTTTTGGAAAAAGGTGTATAGTTACTCTCTCCTTGTAGAAACTCTTATTCATTGAACTGAAATTGAAAATCATATTTTCTGCATGGTTTGAGTCTGGTCTCACCAATTCCATATGTAAATACCCCCTTCGAAGACATTAATCAAGTACCCTTAAAATCAACCTCGTGAAAAAAATTGATCAACAACTATTTTTTTAGGACACACACATATTAGTTTAGGCTAGATTCTTGGGATAGGCCATGTGATTTAACTCCCCAAGACTGCAAAACTTAAACTAGTGTCTTTAGAGAGAGAAAATATTGTTGCACATAATTTGGGATCACTCCTCTAACAAGGGAGTTAAGTGCGAGGAAATATTGTGTGTGAAAGAAGATAACCCGCCTTTCATTGCATTTTGGTGGGTATTCTATGTACAGGGAATCCTTTTAGGGATATCATAGCTAATTCCAGAAAACAAGTATCCTTCCTACACAACGTACTACCCACGATTGTGACCCTCAGTGGTGTCTATGATTTGAGGTGAACTTAGTGGCCATACTTCTAGGGATGAACATAAGGTGATTGGGGAAGGATGACATGATACCTCAATAGGCAAACCTACACCGTCTTTGGCTTTTTAGGGAAGGATGCCATGATACCTCAATAGACAAACCTACACCGTCTTTGGCTTTTTGGGAGGGCACTTGTCTTCATGAGAGTGCTTGGCCCCTTCTTATGAAGGTTCAACTGAATCTCGGGAGTAATCGTGATTGTCACATTAGACCGAATCTCTCTTATATCACTTTGATACTAGGTTTCATCTCTAGCCAGTTGTGGCTATCATACAAAGTCCTTTCCTTTGGATGCTTGCTAATATTTTTACGTCGTAAGGCGTTTCCATTTGAAATGAATGACCCTAGCCGGCTCCGTGTCTTATTATTGACCATAGATTTGTGGTGTTAGATGATTGAATGAATCGTGGTCGTTGATTCCACTGATCCAAAACTGAATGAGGAAGTGGAAGTGGACGGACGCACAGTGATATTCCTCGCAGGCCGAATGAAGCTCGATGCACAGTGATATTCCTCGCAGGCCGAATGAAGCACTCGTTCATCGAGCTGCAAACACAGTACATATGGCTGGACAACGAGGCAGAGATCAAGAAGTCTGTCAATGGGGTTACCTCAAAGACACTGCGTTCGGAAGACAGTGATGCTTTACCCCTATTGTCAACAGAAAAATCAGGAATAGCAGAAGTGGCGTCTGGATCTGGTATCCCTAGTGCAGTTTTCAACTTGGCGACGACTGTAATTGGTGCAGGAATTATGGCACTGCCTGCAACAATGAAAGTTTTGGGTCTGCCATTATGCTTTGCAATGATAATCCTGATGGGCATTCTCTTGGAAATAAGCATTGAGTTGCTGGTCGAGTTTTCTGTTCACCTGAAGGCTTCTAATTATGGTGAAACTGTTGAATCTGTTTGTGGGCACTCTGCCAGGGTTTTGTCAGAGATTTGTATTATTGTAAACAATGCAGGGATTATGATTGTTTATTTAATTATCATGGGAGATGTGATGTCCGGATCTTCGCATCACCAGGGGCTTTTTGATCAATGGACAGGAAAGGAAGGGTGGTGGAGCGATCGGAGACTGATAGTTTTCATCACAATGGTATTTGTTCTGCCGCCTCTCTGTGCTCTTAAGAAGATAGATTCATTGAAATTCACATCTGCTGCATCTGTTGCACTTGCAGTTGTTTTTGTTGTTTTGTCATCAATTATTGCCTTTGTTAGGCTTATAGAGGGCAAGATCGAGAGGCCTTGGCTGCTTCCTGATGTTGGGTCCAAAAGGGCTATTTTGCACCAGACATTGCACAGTAGTAAGAGAACAGTTTTCACTTATAAAATTGCATTAGAAAACATTAGTTGACCAGAAACAGGAAAACCTTGATAAAAACTTAAAATGGAACAACTGGTAATTTGAACTGGAATCAGAGTTGGGTGGAGGAAGGCCCCTGAATCAGGAAGCACCAGTATAACTTACCATAAAATGTAAGCAGAGTTGGAAGGCTACTGTATCAGTAAGCACCAGGATAACTTACAATAAAATGTAAGCAGAGTTGGTTGAAGGCTACAGAATCAGGAAGCACTGGTATAACTTACCATAAAATGTAAGTCCGGATCTTCGCATCACCAGGGGCTTTTTGATCAATGGATAGGAAAGGAAGGGTGGTGGAGCGGTCGGAGACTGATAGTTTTCATCACAATGGTATTTGTTTTGGCACCTCTCTGTGCTCTTAAGAAGATAGATTCATTGAAATTCACATCTGTTGCATCTGTTGCACTTGCAGTTGTTTTTGTTGTTTTGTCATCAATTATTGCCTTTGTTAGGCTTATAGAGGGCAAGATCAAGAGGCCTCGGCTGCTTCCTGATGTTGGGTCCAAAAGGCCTATTTTGCACCAGACGTTGCACAGTAGTAAGAGAACAGTTTTAATTTATAAAATTGCATTAGAAAACATTAGTTGACCAGAAACAGGAAAACCTTGATAAAAACTTAAAATGGAACAACTGGTAATTTGAACCGGAATCAGAGTTGGGTGGAGGAAGGCCCCTGAATCAGGAAGCACCAGTATAACTTACCATAAAATATAAGCAGAGTTGGAAGGCTATTGTATCAGTAAGCACCAGGATAACTTACAATAAAATGTAAGCAGAGTTGGTTGAAGGCTACAGAATCAGGAAGCACTGGTATAACTTACCATAAAATGTAAGAAGAGTTGGGTGGAGGAGGTAAGCACTAGGGTGAGTGGGTTATAAGATAGGCAACAACTACAGTAAATACAACACAGATGGTTGTCTATGGCATGAAGTAACAGCAGAAGCAACATAAATGAACTGTGCAGAATGGTGGACAATGTCTTAAAATAAATGATCTTTATCCATATAAAGACATAAAGAAGCAGAAGATGGAAAGTGATAGCTGCTGTAATAAAACATTGATAACCATAGTTTTAATACTGTATAATAATTGAGAGAGAAACAAAATGTCAGGTAAATTGGTACCTGTATAGATAGCTGTAACATACAAAAGCTTTTCCACAGGGCCCTTCATTGCTTCAAGAGGAGATGCATAACTAGGCCCAATACCAGAGCAGCAACCATGAACTTCACCATTCCCTACTGTTAACTCTTCAGTAGTAACCATGCTGGACCTCTTTCCTTTTTGCCTGATACCCTGTTCACATCAAAACCATAACCATGTTGGAATTAACATAACATTTAATCAATCATCAACGAATTGGGTTCATACCAAACCATGAAAACACAAAATACATTCTGAGACAGAGAACCAGAAATGGGTAGTTCTCTCCACCTTACAAAGTCTCTGGAAAAGGCAAGTTCCTTCTCCTACAGCACAAGACGCAATAGCTGAGTAGAGTACATAAATATGTCTTTTTTTATAGATTTCAACTGATCCCCATTTGTGAAAAATCTAAAGCCAAAGCCATTAATTTAGGCATTCATGTGGCTTTTCAATAAAAATTAGTTGTGAGTATCATGGGATGATGGCACGACTATAATCTAACGCCAATTATAATCCGATTGGATTTGGGAAACAACCATCCTGCGAATAAATTGAGATTCCCAGCTGTGTGCCATATCTATTCCATTATAGTTGGGCTGGCTTTTCAATTTTTTGGATTTTATTTGATTGTGCAGTTCTAATGAAGTCAACTCTACAATAAAAAAACAAGAAGCTGATAATATTTTTGCCTTGTTTTATGCCATGCCAACGTTTGAAGTTTGAAAATATGCTTGTCATGGCATTGGTTGTGAGCATTATAGGAGTTCTTGGAAATCTTTTAAATCTTACCACTGGAAATAACTAAATATATTCTAGAAGTGGCACTATGTTGGGAAGCGCCTTATTCTTATAATGTTATATCTCACCAGCCTAATTTTTTTCAAGGCTTGCTGATTCAGACAGGAGAACTGAAAAGCACTTTGTGATTTATCCATGCACATAATTGAGCATACAGGCAAGAACACTTGAATATGGGATGTAGACCTAGTGTAATTCCATGATTTATAGCTCGCTTTTTCATGCCAAGTGCCCTGCTTGGGTTGTACAATCTGCAGTTTAAATTGGTTTTAACTCTTTTTGAAAGCTGAGAGATATCATGTGTTAAAATGCATTCTTCTTGCTAGAGTTGAAAAAACCCTACTCAAATAAATATATTCTAGAAGTGGCGCTATGTTGGGAAGCGCCTTATTCTTATAATGTTATATCTCATTAGCCTAATTTTTTTCAAGGCTTGCTGATTCAGACAGGAGAACTGAAAAGCACTTTGTGATTTATCCATGCACATAATTGAGCATACAGGCAAGAACACTTGAATATGGGATGTAGACCCAGTCTAATTCCATGATTTATAGCTCGCTTTTTCATGCCAAGTGTCTTGCTTGGGTTGTACAATCTGCAGTTTAAATTGGTTTTAACTCTTTTTGAAAGCTGAGAGATATCATGTGTTAAAATGCATCTTCTTGCTAGAGTTGAAAAAACCCTACTCAAATACATGAATATTTGTTTTGTTCAGCTTCTGAGCCAAGCAGTATGATCTCCTTCTAAAGGCCTACTGTTATTTTTATGTTGCATGTTTTTAAGTATGAAAGTAGTTTGCCCAGGAAGAAAAACTTCAACAAATGAGGATATGCAACTGAGAAACAGAGGAAAGGAACATTATTGATTCATGGATGGGGAAACAACTTGCAAAAATTAGAAACCATCTTTCTTGAATCTTCATTGACTTATCATACACAGGTATGATTTTTTGGTCATTGGTATTGCCAGTTAGTATATTTATATTTTTGCAGTTATATTATAGACATATGAGAGGCCAACATGTTATTCCTAAAAGTTTTAGTACACCGCAGCCTGTTTTGTCGCTCCTAGAGAGACTCTTTGCATGCACTATCGACTTTTCAAGTTTGCTACCATACATACTCATGAACATTTCTTCATCGGGTTTAAATAACTTGTTGGCTGCATGGAATTTCAGGCATTGTAAATCATGGAAGCTTGCCTTTTGGTTTAGGGACTATGGTCATGCTTTGGTGCCACAGCCTATAATTCTTGATGTAATTTTTGTTGTTTAATAATGGAATATAAGATGCATTTCCAAAGCAGAAATACATTTGTTTCCATAGCTTGATGGATTCCACCCAAACATAGCCATGTTTGTGTACGGGACCAATCGTTGCATCATGAGGCGCTGTATATTATGTGTGCTTCCTTGTACATGATATTTTACATCCAAGGACAACTGTTTCTTATCTATGGATTTCATTCCGTTTCTAAAATTCAAGTTTACTGCTGCTTTTTTATATATCATTTTGATATAATTCTTGAAACAACCTTTTACATACTAGTGTAGCTGCTTTGTTAGAATCTTTCTCCAGATAATTTTTTACCATGTTGGCCTGCTATTTTTACTAACCCAACAAAATTAGTAACTAGTCAAAATCTCATCCACGTGACACAGGATCAAAACCCCAGGTAATCACTATAACCCCCATCAGTAGGTATCCAGAGATTCAAACCGAGGTGAACAACATAAACAATGAGTCCCAACCACTTGGTGTAACCATGATGACCTAGCAATTCAAAGCATTATGCACCTTACAGTGAATCATTAGTTGTATATATTGGACACATGCACACATATCGACAATATATCTACACATATACAATAATTAAAGCATTGCTCCAGGATGCCTATTGTTTACCACCAATTTAGTGTCCTATACTTTCCTCTGATCTATCTGCCTCAAAGTCATTAACTATTCACTAAAAAAAGTATTTAGGTTAATGTGTGAAATTGCTGTAATCATGATCAATATGTGGAACTGTAGTAATCAGCGTCAGTAGCATGCAGAATCCACAACTCAACCCACCCTTATTAGGCTGATAAAATAACTAGAAAATATCAATACACATATATAAGTTTGGTTGTTTTGTTTTTTTAACTACACTTGCAGTTGTTTTTGTTGTTTTGTCATCAATTATTGCCTTTATTAGGCTTATAGAGGGCAAGATCGAGAGGCCTCGGCTGCTTCCTGATGTTGGGTCCAAAAGGGCTATTTTGGATTTTCTCGTGTTAATCCCAATCATGACCAATGCATACATATGTCATTTCAATGTACAGCCGATCTATAACGAAATGCAGGATAGAACGCCTGCTAAGATGAAAAGGGTTGGAAGGATCACCACAGTGCTGTGTGTGTTGGTGTACGAATCTACTGCAATATTAGGTTATCTTCTATTTGGGCAATTTACAGATTCAGATATTTTGTCAAATTTTGACAAAGACCTTGAAATTCCTTTTAGTTCCATTCTTGATAACATTATTAGGGTTGGATATGTGCTCCATTTGATGCTTGTTTTTCCTGTGATCCATTTTTCACTTCGGCAGACAATGGATTGCATGGTCTTCAAGGGATCGAAGCCCCTCTCTGAGAGCAACAGGAGGTTTGTCATCTTGAATATCACTGTTTTGGTTTTTCTTTACATGGGATCTACTTTGATTCCCAATATTTGGGTAGCTTTTCAGTTCACAAGAGCAACCACAGGTCTATCTTTACGTTTCATATTTCCTGCTTTGATAGCCCTGAGGTCTAACCCCAACCAACGAGAGGAAAGCGTAGGATTGAGGAAGAAGATTCTCCCGTGGGCTATGCTTGTCATGGCATTGGTTGTGAGCATTATAGAATTTCCTTGAAATCTTTTAAATCTTACCACTGGAAATAACTAAATATATTCTAGAAGTGGTGCTATGTTGGGAAGCGCCTTATTCTTATAATGTTATATCTCATCAGCCTAATTTTTTTCAAGGCTTGTTGATTCAGACAGGAGAACTGAAAAGCACTTTGTGATTTATCCATGCACATAATTGAGCATACAGGCAAGAACACTTGAATATGGGATGTAGACCCAGTCTAATTCCATGATTTATAGCTCGCTTTTTCATGCCAAGTGTCCTGCTTGGGTTGTACAATCTGCAGTTTAAATTGGTTTTAACTCTTTTTGACAGCTGAGAGATATCATGTGTTAAAATGCATTCTTCTTGCTACAGTTGAAAAAACCCTACTCAAATACATGAATATTTGTTTTGTTCAGCTTCTGAGCCAAGCAGTATGATCTCCTTCTAAAGGCCTACAGTTATTTTTATGTTGCATGTTTTTAAGTATGAAAGTAGCATGCAGAAATCCACAACTCAACCCGCCCTTATTAGGCTGATAAAATAACTAGAAAATATCAATACACATATATAAGTTTGGTTGTTTTGTTTTTTTAACTACACTTGCAGTTGTTTTTGTTGTTTTGTCATCAATTATTGCCTTTATTAGGCTTATAGAGGGCAAGATCGAGAGGCCTCGGCTGCTTCCTGATGTTGGGTCCAAAAGGGATATTTTAGATCTTCTCGTGGTAATCCCAATCATGACCAATGCATACATATGTCATTTCAATGTACAGCCGATCTATAACGAAATGCAGGATAGAACGCCTGCTAAGATGAACAGGGTTGGAAGGATCACCACAGTGCTGTGTGTGTTGGTGTACGAATCTACTGCAATATCAGTGCTGTGTGTGTTGGTGTACGAATCTACTGCAATATCAGGTTATCTTCTATTTGGGCAATCTACAGATTCAGATATTTTGTCAAATTTTGACAAAGACCTTGAAATTCCTTTTAGTTCCATTCTCGATAACATTATTAGGGTTGAATATGTGCTCCATTTGATGCTTGTTTTTCCTGTGATCCATTTTTCACTTCGGCAGACAATGGATTGCATGGTCTTCAAGGGATCGAAGCCCCTCTCTGAGAGCAACAGGAGGTTTGTCATCTTGAATATCACTGTTTTGGGTTTTCTTTACATGGGATCTACTTTGATTCCCAATATTTGGGTAGCTTTTCAGTTCACAGGAGCAACCACAGGTCTATCTTTAGGTTTCATATTTCCTGCTTTGATAGCCCTGAGGTCTAACCCCAACCAACGAGAGGAAAGCGTAGGATTAAGGAAGAAGATTCTCCCGTGGGCTATGCTTGTCATGGCATTGGTTGTGAGCATTATAGGAGTTCTTGGAAATCTTTTAAATCTTACCACTGGAAATAACTAAATATATTCTAGAAGTGGCGCTATGTTGGGAAGCGCCTTACTCTTATAATGTTATATCTCATCAGCCTAATTTTTTCCAAGGCTTTTGCTGATTCAGACAGGAGAACTGAAAAGCACTTTGTGATTTATCCATGCACATAATTGAGCATACAGGCAAGAAC
>APFE031104304.1:59756-98197 GCA_000404065.3 Pinus taeda | reverse complement strand
TATCTCATCAGCCTAATTTTTTTCAAGGCTTGCTGATTCAGACAGGAGAACTGAAAAGCACTTTGTGATTTATCCATGGACATAATTGAGCATACAGGCAAGAACACTTGAATATGGGATGTAGACCCAGTCTAATTCCATGATTTATAGCTCGCTTTTTCATGCCAAGTGTCCTGCTTGGGTTGTACAATCTGCAGTTTAAATTGGTTTTAACTCTTTTTGAAAGCTAAGAGATATCATGTGTTAAAATGCATTCTTCTTGCTAGAGTTGAAAAAACCCTACTCAAATACATGAATATTTGTTTTGTTCAGCTTCTGAGCCAAGCAGTATGATCTCCTTCTAAAGGCCTACAGTTATTTTTATGTTGCATGTTTTTAAGTATGAAAGTAGTTTGCCCAGGAAGAAAAACTTCAACAAATGAGGATATGCAACTGAGAAACAGAGGAAAGGAACATTATTGATTCATGGATGGGGAAACAACCTGCACAAATTAGAAACCATCTTTCTTGAATCTTCATTGACTTATCATACACAGGTATGATTTTTTGGTCATTGGTATTGCCAGTTAGTATATTTATATTTTTGCAGTTACATTATAGGCATATGAGAGGCCAACATGTTATTCCTAAAAGTTTTAGTACACTGCAGCCTGTTTTGTCGCTCCTAGAGAGACTCTTTGCATGCACTATCGACTTTTCAAGTTTGCTACCATACATACTCATGAACATTTCTTCATCGGGTTTAAATAATTTGTTGGCTGCATGGAATTTCAGGCATTGTAAATCATGGAGGCTTGCCTTTTGGTTTAGGGACTCATGCTTTGGTGCCACAGCCTATAATTCTTGATGTAATTTTTGTTGTTTAATAATGGAATATAAGATGCATTTTCAAAGCAGAAATACCTTTGTTTCCATAGCTTGATGGATTCCACCCAAACATAGCCATGTTTGTGTATGGGACCAATCGTTGCATCATGAGGCGTTGTATATTATGTGTGCTTCCTTGTACATGATATTTTACATCCAAGGACAACTGTTTCTTATCTATGGATTTGATTCCGTTTCTAAAATTCAAGTTTACTGCTGCTTTTTTATATATACTTTTGATATAATTCTTGAAACAACCTTTTACATACTAGTGTAGCTGCTTTGTTGGAATCTTTTTCCAGATAATTTATTACCATGTTGGCCTGCTATTTTTACTAACCCAACAAAATTAGTAACTAGTCAAAATCTCATCCACGTGACACAAGGTCAAAACCCCAGGTAATCACTATAACCCCCATCAGTAGGTATCTAGAGTTTCAAGCCGAGGTGAACAACATAAGCAATGAGTCCCAACCACTCGGTGTAACCATGATGGCCTAGCAATTCAAAGCATTATGCACCTTACAATGAATCATTAGTTGTATATATTGGACACATGCACACATATCGACAATATATCTACACATATACAACAATTAAAGCATTGCTCCAAGATGCCTATTGTTTACCACCAATTTAGTGTCTTGTACTTTCCTCTCATCTATCTACCTCAATGTCATTAACTATTCACTAAAAAAAAGTATTTAGGTTAATGTGTGAAATTGCTGTAATCATGATCAATACGTGGAACTGTAGTAATCAGTGTCAGTAGCATGCAGAATCCACAACTCAACCCGCCCTTATTAGGCTGATAAAATAACTAGAAAATATCAATACACATATAAGTTTGGTTGTTTTGTTTTTTTAACTATATGGTGAATCGGTAGCTGCCAATCCTAATTTATGGGAGACCCAGGATCAATCCTCGTAGCTGCCACTATAACACCAAGAGTACATCCAATTACCTTACAAGTCGATATACTAAGATCTTATGGTTTTAGCAAAGCGAAACTCTCGTGCCGCCAAGGCATGGGTGGGGAATCTGTGTCTCGAGCATGGTCCTTGTTTTTTGTTGATTTTTTTTTTGTTCTTCAACAATTGTCAATGAAACGTTAATTAGTATTATATGTTATCCATTGCCTTACGGCGTTTTCTTTGCAACGTCTGGTGCAAATGCTAGTTTAGATTATTTTCATTTTTAGGTTTGTGTTCTTTGCTACTGAGACTAATGAACATATCACACCTAATCTAAAGTTTTGTTAAAATATATCATCCACCATCGACCCTCAACGTTTTTCTAGGTGACAGTGAGGTCTTCCTCCACTGGCTGCGGATGAATTGTCTAACTTCAATGAATTAGATTCCCCCTCTACATAAGGGAAATAGTCTTCAATATCAAATATTGAATAAATTACTTCCCAAGTGACTCTTTTACTAGATGACTTATTTATTGAAGGTGTCTTGCCTCACTTTAATCCTCCACTTTCTAATCCTCTTGGGCCTATTTTGGTTCAGGTTGCACCCTTTCCTGTCATGTCTTCGTCAATTTCCAATGTTCCCCATATTGTACTATTTGTTTGGTAATATGTACTTCTACTCTAGTTAGTTTCTTAGACATAAGTAGGGTATTTTTCATTGTTTTCATGTGTCCTGTATACTACATTGTTAGAGTCTTCTCTAGATGAAACCTCCATGTGTAAAATGCCTTGGTCATTAGGCCCTTCGTTAAATTTTTTATACCTAGTTATTTATATGTGTCCCATACTAGGCCTTAGTCCTAACAACTCTAGTATAGGTGGATAATCGTGACTACCTACCTCTTCTACCAACTCAATGGTATTTATCTTCCTTGTAGTTTTCTATAATGTTTTTTGTCCCAAATGTCTAGGGCTATTATGAGGTCCTAAATGACATTTTTGGCCATTCTAAGGGCCAACTATTTCCATGGAATACCCTAGTTATAGCCAAAACTTGTAATCTTTAGACAATTCTTTTCAATAAGCTACTACAGACTCCAAATAAAGATTGTATGCAAAAGATGCACCCTTTAGAATTCGATGTATCAACTAATCACTTGGGCGCTTACAAATATTTTCACGCTTCATCATCTAGGGCTATGGTTTTATCGCTTTATGATTTTATCTTTATGATATAATGTCATTCTTTTAACCTCTTGTGATATCTTTTATAAATCATAGTAGCAAACAAGTCTCTCTCTTAAGAGATAATCTACCACCATTCCTGCTAGTTTATTTTTCTCTAGTTTATCCATTAATATAATTTGGGTTTTCAATTTTAGTATATTTATGTGTGCATTCCATTTCCTTTTACTCCTTTCATTTTATTCCCTATACAACCTAGATAAGTGATATTAGAGTAATTTTCTCCTTATTGTTTCACGTTGTGTGTCCCCAATGGGGTTAAGGTATAAACAGTTGTATGTTGAGCTAGTTTTACATGGGAAGTATCACTCTCATTAGCCTAATTAGTTGCACATTTCAGAAGCAAATAAATATTATAGAGTAAGAGATCCTATTAAGTTGTTTCTTGAGGAAGCACCTACACAATAGAGGAATAAGATGATGGACAATTTCACCCATATCCTTCAAAGCATACCAATGGTGGCTAAGACACTTTCAATAAGTGGAAATTAAAGGCGTGACACCCTTCAAGGTACAATTTAACTTTGATATGCCTTTATTTGAATTTCATATAAATGAAAACTATTTGGAAATAATTAAACTATTAGAGGGATAGTAATATTCTATCCAGGAAGGGATTCTAAAGAGCTGAAGGTATGCTATGTTTTCTCGGTGTCAATCTGTGACTTGATCCTATATCAAATCGACATATTAATCCATTTGGAACTTCAGTGCGCTTCGCCCCTACAAGCGAGATCCTCACCCTACGGATCTAGAAGACTATGCGCGAATCCACCCCTGCTTCTCTGCGATTCTTGCGGGTGGGTCTGCAGAGAGCTCCTTCCCCGCGCTACGATCGGCTAGGATTTGGCTGACATCTCTAGCTCCTGGCTGCGGTCGGCCAGGGGTTTGTCCTGTTGCTCTCCATGGAGCAGCCAAACCCCCCCCAGGGGCCCTCCTCCATTGCTACGCCTTCCACTGCTGAGGCCTTCAGATCCTTGTTGGCCTCTCTGCCCAAGAAGAAAGTTGTGGAAGCCGCCAAGTTCGTGAAAAGATTAGAAGACATCCCAGAGATTTCTCTTCCTCCTGAAGGCCCAATTCAATTAGCATTATCTCTGGCGGATCGCGCTCTGGTGGGTCAGTTTACAGGTCTTTGTCCCTCATTGAAATCAACAGAGAACTGGGTTGCTAGAAACTGGGCTCCGCTGATCAAAAGAAAGGTTACATCTTACTTCCTCAAAAGGGGCCACTTCTTATTCGAATTGTAAAAAAAAGAAGACAAGGATCTGATCTTCAAAAATGGCCCCTACTTCATGGGCCCTCAAGGGCTGTATTTAAACAAATGGAAGCCAGATTTCGATCCATCAGTGAATGTGCCATCAACGGTCCCGGTGTGGGTAAGGCTCCCCAATCTGCCGGTTGTTGGAACTGGGAATCCCTAAAGCATATCAGAAACACCCTTTGGAAATTCATAGACATGGCTAATAACAAAGACCAGTATCACTGCACCAGAATTTGTGTGGAGGTAGATCTGGAGATTGGATTACTAGAAGCCGTCAAAATAAGGGTAGGCCCTTCGATGCATGTCCAGAAATTAGACTATGAACAACTGCCATTCAAATGTCAGAAGTGCCAAGTCTACGGTCATTTCACCAGAGACTACCCATCGAAAGGGGTAGAGGAAAAAGGAAAGGAAGAAGGATGGACCCAGGCCAAAAAACCCAAACCCTCATTCAGGAAGAATGCAAATATTAATGCCAAAGCCCCCCAAACGAGCCCTGCTCAGCATCCACCCATGGAAATTCAAGGGGATAAATTCGAGATCCTTGGATCAGAAATCATGAACACTCAAGAAACAGAAATTCCGAAAGTAGTCTCACCTCCTAAATCCACAAGCGAACCAGAGAGATCCAAAGAGAAGATATCAGAAGACGAGGAGGAAACCCAAGAGTCCGAGGAATCAGAGGAAGAAGGGGAAGTATGGGATTCACAGGCTACCCCCAGAAGATCTACAAGAGGATGAATGTCATCAAAGGAAAAAAGAGATAAAGAAACATATAAATACAAGCTTCAAGGCAGCTAGCCAACGCTAGAGAAACTCCTAGAAAAAACCCCGAAGACGAAGAAGATCCAAACCCAGAGCTCCGAAGGAGCTCCTCATAGCAAAAATAAATGATGAAGATAGTCTCCTGGAACTGTAGGGCAATGGGCTCCAAAGCTAAGGAAGACGCAATGAATAGTCTAATAAGACTGGGTGCCCTAGATATCCTCCTCATCCAGGAGACTAAACTGGCGAACTCAACCTTCCTCCAAGCAAGCAGAAAAATCTGGAAGAAATATGGAGCGCATGCAACCTCTGTCTGTGGAGCTTCGGGAGGGCTTGGGTCGCTCTGGAATCCAAATAAGTTCTCTCTTATCTCTGAGTCCCTAAACACTCATTGGATTTTGTTAAAACTGCAACATTTAGAATCTAAAGAAGTTATTATTCTGGTCAATGTATATGCTCCTAACAATGCAGGTGAAAAAAAATCATGTTGGGAGGCCATAAAAAATTTGGAAAATATAGAAAACTTGGAGAATATAATCATAGCTGGAGACCTTAACTTCACCCTTCTCTTGTCAGAAAAAAGAGGAGGAAGTATCGTTAGAGATTCGACAAGGGAAACAGTGGAAGACCTCATGCAATACTGGGACCTGATAGACATCAAGCCAACTATGGGAAAGTACACATGGACAAACAAGAGGGTTGGCCCAGGAGACATAGCCGCAAGATTGGACAGATTTCTGGTGCAAAGTTCCTTCCTGCTCCTTGGACTAGAGACTAGATCGCACATCCTCCACAGCAGCATATCAGATCACAAGCCTATTAGTCTGGAACTACTGCCCCCCAAAGACTTGGGGCCTATTCCTTTCAGGTTCAGTTCTCTTTGGATTAAAGAGGGAGATTTTATGGACAGGATCAGAGACTGTTGGAAAGTCCCAGTCAAGGGATCCACCTTCTTTCTATGGGAGGAAAAACTCAGAAGAGTCAAAGCCATGCTAAAAAATTGGGCCAAGACCCTTCTTAATCCTGCTGCGCAAAGGAAAAATATCCAAACCGAGCTTGAGAATCAGCACCACCATGTTGAAATGACAGAAATTACAAAAGAAGAGTTGCAAAAGGAGGCTAGGCTTCAACAAAGCTTCCATAAGGCCTGCCTGGCAGAAGAGGAATATTGGAGGCTCGAGTCCAGAAGTCTCTGGCTAAAATTAGGTGATAGAAACTCCTCCTTTTTCCATAAACAAGCCCAAGCCAGGAAAGGGAGAAACTCCATCACGGAAATAAAAGAAGAAGACAATGTCTTGAAGGATTTTGCATGCATAAAAAAGGCAGCCTCGAAGCACTTTGGGAAGTTGTACAGGGAGGAAATTTTATATGAACATAACGAGAGCCTGTTGGATGTTGTCCCTAACCTCATCACCACCAAAATGAATCAGATCCTTGAGAGAAAAACCACACACAAGGAAGTCAAGTAGGCCCTTTTCGCAATGGATCTTGACAAAGCCCCAGGACCGGATGGTTTCACAGCCACGTTTCTACAAACTTGCTGGCAGATCTTGGAGAAGGAGCTTCTCAAAATGATTCAAAAGTCACAAGACTACCAGAATATTGGAGGAGGTACAAATTCAGCCTTTCTTTCCCTCATTCCCAAAGAGAAAAGAGCAAACTCTTTCAGCAGATTCCGCCCAATTTCCTTGTGCAATATTGGGTACGAAGTCATAACCAAAGTGATAGCTAACGGGCTGAAAATAATTCTACCCAAAATCATCCCTAACAGTCAAGGAGGGTTCATTCAAGGCAGACAGCTGGTAGATAACTTCGTGCTGGTTCAAGAGGCAATCCACTCCAGTCTTCATCGAAAGGAAAAAGGTATGGCTATTAAATTAGATCTTACTAATGCATTTGATCGGGTTAGGCATAAATTTTTGTTTGAAGTTCTTCATAAACTGGGGTTCGGACAAAACTTCATCAATTGGGTCAGAGCATGCATTTCAAAACCTTGGATAGCCCCCCTGGTGAATGGTAGAGCGGTAGAGTTCTTCAAAGCCTCTAGAGGAATGAGGCAGGGATGTCCTCTCTCACCCCTATTATTCGTCCTCCAGGCCTCTGCTCTTAGTTTCAACTTAGATAAAAAGCAACAAGAGCAGGAAATCACTGGCCTGTGCATTGCAAGAGGGGAAAAAAATATCATTCATCCCCTCTTCGTGGACGATACAATATTGCTGGGGGCTGCTTCTCTTCACTCAGCTATAAAATTCAAAGAAGTTCTGGATGAATACAGTAAGGCCCCAGGCAGCATTTTAAACAAGGAAAAATGTAATATTTACTACTGGAATACCCTTGTTGCGACTGCAAATTCAATTGCTAGATGCCTAGGATTCACAACCTCTATCTCCTGGTCTTCATTTAAGTATCTTGGGTTGCCAATTTTCCACAAGAGGGCCCTGAGCAAGGACTGGCACCCACAGCTAGAAAAATTCAAATCCAAAATGCAAGCATGGGGAGCTTCTTCTCAATTTAGCAGGGAAATCAGTGCTAACTAAAGCAGTGTTGAGTAGTTTGCCATTGTTTAAATTCTCAGTCCTCCTAGCACCTGTGGGTATCATCAAAAAAATGGAGGAACAAATCAGACATTTCTTCTGGAAAGGAGGCAAGAAAAATGAGAAGAGGATCTCCTTAGTTAATTGGGAAACAATCACCAAACCAATTTATGAGGGAGGACTAAATTTGAAAGACCCTGGAGCCCAAAATCTAGCTATGGGAGCCAAAATATTATGGAAAATCATAGCTCCTAACCTCGGTTGGGTCCAGATAGCTCTGTGGAAAAAATATTTTACAGGTACGAGGCTCAGATGCTTGGATCATCTAAAACATGAATATAGAAATCCTCTCAGTTTATTCATTAACAAAATAGGCCCGCTGATAAATAACTATGCATAGTGGATCTCAGGTAATGGTAAACGTATTCATTTGTGGACGGACAACATTCTGGGCAGACCTCCATTGGCCGAGTTGAGAGGCACGATAGATCTGAGGTGTTGGACTTCTGAGCATAATATAAACACTCTGTGGGATGTGTCTATCTAGAAAGACGATGTTTGCGCGGGCTGGAAGCAGCTCCCTATTCCTCCCGCAATGTCTTATGCGTTGAGCTCGTTCTTCTGGAAATTGCAGGGGTTGGCTCCCATTCACGCGCGCAGGATGGACAGGAGAGGTTGGGGCTCAACGCGCACAGGCTCCACAGTGGCTTAGGGGTATATCAAGTGGCTAGAACGCCCCCATGTGCCCCCCAATCCAGCCCCCTGGGTTGGGATATGGAAAATCCCATCAATCCCAAAAATTGATTTCTTCTGTTGGCTCCTCTGCCATCAAAAAATCCTCATAGAACACAGACTCCAAAAAAGAGGCATCCATGGCCCCTTTAGATGCATGATGTGTAAAGAAAACTCAGAAACCGCCCCTCAACTCATTATCAAGTGCAAATTTATAACCTCCATTTGGCATGATCTTCTTAAGGCCTAGAGCTTCAAGTTCGACTTCCCCACCTCGATTTAGGATCTGTTTGCAGGCCAGATGACCAGATATCTAGGTTCATCCCAAAAAACAAAACTATCAAAGCAGCATGGATTTCTTTACCTAAATTTATCAATTAGCAAGTGTGGTTGGAAAGAAACTGAAGAATTTTCCAAAGCAAGGAATAAGACTATAGACTAGTTGCCAACTCAGTGAAAACCCAACTAGCTGAGTGGCTGGCAAGCAAAGGGGATGACATAAAGCTAAATCAACAGGACAGAGATTTAGGATCTGTCCTCAACTTTAAATTTCGAAAAAAGAGCTGCCCCCTTCCATCCCTCAAAGAATGACAAATCAGGAAAAACGAAGAGGACTTCTAGCTCTGGTTGTCCAACCAACCTCTTCCCCCTCTCTTCTTTGATGGGGCTGCAAAAAGGAATCCTGGAATCGCTGGCGCGGGAGGCTTTATCATCAATCCAGAATGTTCTCCCCTACTCAGATTTGCTTGGGGATTAGGCCACTCCTCAAGTATGCAAGCTGAGGCGATGGGCCTCTTCCAAGATGTCAAACTCCTTCAAGAGCTAGGAATTGAGGAGGTTAACATTTTTGGAGATTCCCAGGTAATCATAAGTACAGTGGTGAACAATTCCAAGCCTATGGATATGCATCTCGCAAGGATTATTGCAAGGATAAAAAACACGACCAAGTCTCTAAAATTGAATTACTTTCATGTCTTAAGAATCAATAACAAAGAGGTGGATATAGAGGCAAATAAAGCAGTTCACTTGGATGCCGGCACAATTCTCAGAGACAAGGAAACCTTTTGGGATCCAATACCGTAAAGAGCCATGTTTTATTGCTTCTTATTACAGTATTTTTTTTGTATCTTTTAGCTCGAGAGATTAGCTACCAAAGCTCAATATTCCAAATGTAAAAAAAGGAAACTGAAAGCAGCAGGAGAGCTCTCCCTTCTGGTGGACAATCATGTTGAATTCTGTTCTTCCTCTTGTAACCGAATTTGTGGATGTTAGCCATTCAGTTAATGAAATCTCATAACCGTTCTTGTAAAAAAAATATATTCTATCCATTTTTTTTAAAATTGAAAATATTATGGTTGCACTCCCAAAAGACCTTCCCCATGTCCATTAATGGTGAGAAGGTTTGTGGGAGAGACAAAACAAAGATGTGTTTATAATGTTTAGGGAATGACACACTTGGGTGCCCTTTTTTGACACTATCAAGAAGGGATTCTAACACGTTGGGAATTATGATGACAAATGCATGAGATGGACCGCCTTATAATAAGAGACAAACTGGATGGTGTTGTATTACACTAATTTTTTCCATACATTGCACTAAAATTTTTGTATCAAGTACTCTAAGTGACACCTAGTTCTAAAGTACTATAGTGTCTTACATAGGTACATACAAATAGATATGTAGTTCTTGGAGATCATATCATCACTCATAGTATCTTATTGATATGGTGTCAAAATACAGTAGAAATTTAAGGATGAGAATAAGTGAGATTTTTGTCCACAAAAATGTTGTAACAAAATCATAGAAGAGTTATCCCTAATTCAAAAAATAATAGACAGACTAAGTAGACCCAACCTCATGAAAAATGTTCCAAGTTGTAGAAAAAAAAAAAATGGGTAGTCAAAGAAGGATATTCACAAGTGGTTCGAGTTCCAAAAAATCCCTTAGCACAAGAATCATCAATGTCACTCGAAATAGTCATTATTGATTGAGCCTTAAGAAAAAGAGTGAAAATCTAGCTCAGAATTTGATTCATAACATGATAAGTGAAATTGAATCATTTATGTATAAGATATATATGCCATCACAATGAAAAACATCCAACCACAAGAGTCATAACATCTTTAGCAAGGGAAGCACCTCTTCCATTAATAGATTTAGGTGATTGGGACCCACTACATTTCATTGGTGAAAATAGGGGCTATAAGAACCAGATCTCAATCAATGTCATTAAGAGATTAAGTCTATTGATAGTTCCACACTCCAATCCATAAACCACTAGTTAGTTTAACCAAGGATGAGACATCTACATCAATTATTAATGTTGCCTATCCTATAGTATCAATCCATTCAAATATGAGGTATTATGTGATGTTTTTTTTATGTTCTTTTAGGACAACCTTATATGTGGAAATACCATGTTTTTTATGAATCATATCCCCATAGTTTCATTGTTACTCTAGGAGGAAATCTCTATAAAGTACTAGAGTGAGTTCTAACTAGTACAATTTCATTAATATTGGCAAAACAATGCCAAAAGGTAATGCATCAAACTAAAAAGTTATTCCTCTTCATGGTTTGGTTATAATGTGAATTGAAGGTCATTAAATAGTCACATATTCAACATGAGACCTCTCTGAATAGTAGAACTACGTGGATAATATTGTATAGGCATATAGAGATATCATTGTTTCCCTTGTGGGGTTACCTATACATCACTAAGTCAAACATTCAATTTAATTGACACTTGGTGATTCTTTACATAGTGGGTAGATATACATATACTCTATTTTGGAGAGTGAGGAAATAAAATGTCAAGTTCATGAGCTCATCCAAAAGGGCCACATTTTTCCAAGATCCTCACATTTTAGGAGCCGAATTGTGTTGGTGTAGAAGAGCTATGGGGCATGTAGACTTGTATTGGTTATAAAGCCCTAAATAAAATTGTTATCAAGAATAGATAATTGATTCGTGGTATTGGTTGTATTCTTTTTTAGCTTAAGGGTGCCAATTTATTTAGAATTAATGATTTGAAGTTAGGCTACCACCAGGTTCCAATTGAACAAACTGATTTATAGAAAAAGTCTCCAAATATAAAGAAGGCATATTGAGTGGTTGGTGATGCCTTTTGTCTTGAGTAATGCTCCAAAAACATTCACGAGGATGATGGATGATTTCCTATGGATGTTCATGAACTCTTTTGTGTTCATATATTTAGATGGCATAATCATCTTTAGTGGAGCATGGGTTAGAACAATTGCAATACATTTAGTAGGTCTTGATCACCATATGGTAACAAAATTTATATGCTAATCTAAAGAAATTCTTGTTCCTAGTTGGTTTTAATGGTAATTTTTCTAATTGGTTTATGTTGTATGATTAGTTACTTAGATGCTCATGAAGATGTGCGACAAAGATGGTATGTTGAATACTTATTCCTAATAAATAAAAGAGATGATGTTAAATCTCAATAGTTTAGTTAACCTATGCATGCACTATTAGCATCTACAGAATAGGTGTGTGAACTTCAAGGCTCTTTTGAAGAAACAAATTATTCACCTTTCTTAGTTTGATGATGTGGGAACCTAAGTCACCATCCTCCCTAACATTCAATAAACAACCAAGGTACTTATATCTTCTTTGAGAATTTCATATCACCAACCAATGTCTATAATTGGTTGGTTAGCTCCTAGATCTTGTGTTAACATGACCTTCATCTTTCTTCCCCAAAAGTATGATATGTAGTATCCATTCTTCACAAAATGAATTTTTTCCTCAATGTATTCTAGTGATTTTTCCACCTTTATCATTTGTTCAAAAAATCCACAATCCTTGTCATAGATTTGTTAGACTTAGGTTATGCATGCTCATTAAGGTTAGATCAAGTTACAATCAATAATTTCCTCAAACTTTCATTTACAGTTTGGATCCTATAGTAGTTTTGTATTGCTTTTTCATTGAATTTAGTGTAGTCACTCATATATTGTGTGTTGGAACCACGTAAGTAACAACACATTATCATATAATATTGCAAATATAATCGTTATTTGTTTGTACCTATGGTTTACATATAAACCAATTACACACCCTACTTCCCCAAGCCATCATAACCATAAGTGCAAAAAAGGTTAAATATGTTCAAATTATTTAGCTTTTCACTTCTTTTGTTTGAAGATCACCTCTATCATTGTCTTGCATTCTTTCTTTTCCATGTTTGAATTGGTGCTACTTACCCCCATTTAAAGTTTTATGGGCATGATCTTCCTTTTGATGCTCCTATTATTGTGCATTTAGATTCATTTTCTCAAAATCCATATTGAAGGCTCATAGATATGATTTTTATACATTCCTCAAGCCTGTGATGGAAAAGTAGGCAAAAGACCCCATATTGTGTGTCCATTCTAACATGTTCTAGAATTTGATAATATCCCTTAAGTCAATAGTAATATTGTTGAATGACTTCTCTAAGATTTATTGAGTTTCTTTAAGCTTTGTGAAAGTCAATCATTTCATGTTAAGGTATGATTTGTATGCCTCTTGGAACTAATTGATCATATTTCCCTAGGTTTTGAAGGATAATTTCTTACCCATCCTCCAATACCACTTCAATGCAGTTCCTCTCAAAGTGCATTTACGTGTTACATATTTTTTTGAGGGATATTTTTCCTTTTTATCCTCACAAAGGAATTAAGAGTGGACAAATAGTGTGCACACTGTCTATTCTTTCAAAAGTAGGTAACTTGGATGTAACAACAACTTTCTTGGAATTTGTTGTGCTCTCTCATCATAGTACAAATCTTAGTATACAATATCTAAACCCAATGATTCTTCATAATTTTGTGGGATTTACTTGAATATTTCATGGGGAAATAGGTTCCTCATCCACATGCTCTCTCTCAAATTTTGATGCATGCTTAGATTTAGTTCTTACTAGCAAGACTTCTTTTAACATTACTAAGTTATAATTTTGTTCATGTCCCTCTTATTTATCATTATTTTCAATCTTCTTTTTCACTCCTAATAGTTCTAGGTATCATTAATTCCCTAAATTTACCATTTATAAAATTTGGTGGTGTTATGATTTTTTTGACAAAATATCCCCTTGAACTCATACAATACTCACAATCGGAACATCTAAAATAATTTCAATTTATAAAAAAAAAAAAAAAAACAAAATACAAATTAATTTTAATATACAAATATTTCTTTTTTGATCCAATAAGAGTGGAGCCTTCCATTAATCAAGAAAAAACACATAATGTACACTATGTCAACGAAGCCAAGAACAACAACTCTAGCTCTGTGAACATTCAGTAGATAGCTGGGTTGACTTAACCCTGTGCCTGACTCAAACAAAACTACAAAATGATTGACACTTAAACCACCAATGATTTTCTCATCCTCAAAGCTATGCTCTAGAAAACCTGCCTTCCTTCCTAACTTGAAAGATAATTATGAAAAGTTTTAAAGTTTTTTCGGGTCCACTAAACGTCTTAAGTCTTGAGCAAAAAAGAACTCGACATCCCTTGATGACAAGGGTCCACAGATCCTACGGCCCACAATGGAACTGAAAGTGACTATAAAACAAGCCTTAACCTATGGTTGACTTGGCATCCCGATGACCAAGAGATCCTGCCCTCAAAGATCCAATGGTATAAAACTAATTTCGAGTCAAAAACTTTCCCACTCCTTAATCTACCTTTCAGACCTGAAGAGAAACCCAAACCACCTTTGTATAATATTTTGGGTCCAATTTTTGTGATTTCCCTCGATTAGCTTGATGACTCGACTGCCATGCAATCCAGCCCTCATCAATTCAACTATCCCTGGTTGATTTCAGGCCGACAACATGCCCACTCTATATTTTTCTAATTAGACTCGAAGAGTGGCCTAAACCACCTCTCTATAGTTTTTCGGGTCCATTCTATTGGATATCCTTCGAGTAGTTATTTTCCCAAAATCCGTAGGATGTTGGATTTCACTGCCATATATGGTCGACTGTCTGTCAACTTGCCTTCCATTTACCCCTTGTTTCTTCCCTGATATTGATTCACTTTCTACTGTTTCCCTTGGTATATTTTACTGCTTATCTTTCAGAGATTGAAAAATTCTCCCAGTCTACAATCACCTATCTATGACAGTCCTCACGAAAATTCCCTAAGGGTGTCGACTCCCAGGCATAGCTTCTATTATTTCTTATGCAAAGCACTACTTCATTCGCTAGACAATCTGCTAATCTATTGGTTGTTCTATGCACATGAACAAATCTAAGCGTTATTAGGACTCTCAAGTGGGATTGTATATGTTGATAGACCTACAATAACCACCAGTGCTTTGATACTTTTTTTGGTGTTATGCCATTGCCTATCTTTTTGACTAAATTAATTATCAATTCAGAGTCTTCTTCTATGATGGCATTATGTAAATTGGATATAATCAAGATTTCTAGGCATTGCTCTAAGGCCATGAGTTCCATCATATTATTAGTGGCATTCCCCAAATGAATATGAAAGATGACTTTTATGTATCCTTGCCCATCTCTTATGACTCCTTCATAACTAGCAATCCCAAGGTTTCCCTCAGAGGCTCCATCTATATTAAATTTCAAAAAACCATAAGGAGGTAGTTGCTAGAAGTCCTTCCCCGTTGTTGTATGTCTTACGATCTTGCTTATGCCCTGGGGGACAAGCAACTGGAGACCCAAATGCAGAAGTATGTGAGCATCCTGGTTGAGAGGAGGGTTCTCGAGGGATTGCTTTAGAAGGGTGATCACAGTTTCTTTGAGTTGTCTTATGATCTGAGCTATGATGCTTTGGATTAAGTCAATTTTGTTCTTGAAAATCCTATTGTTGCGTTCTTTCCATATGTCCTAGATCAAAAAAACCTGGAACCAGAGTCCAGGCTTTGTTGATTAGATCATTTTCTGAGAAGTCTTTCCTCTAGTTCTTCAAAGTGCTAGTGATGCTAAATTCGTCCCTGTCAGTTTTCCTGAAGATTGAGGCTACCCAATTCCACAAGGTAGAGGTGAATGGGCAAAGGTTAAGTAAGTGATCCACCATTTCTTCTTGTAGACCACATAACTGGCATCTAGATGGACTAGCTAAATCTCTTTTCCTAAGATTTTCCCAAGTCAGAATTTTTTTATGTTGCACCAACCACATGAACAATTTGATTTTCATCCAGTGCGAGTTCTACCATAGGTCCTTCCATGTCTTATCAAGGTTTGGAAATTCAAGCCCAGTTACAATTATTTTGGCTTCTTTAAGGTTGAAGTTGCCTTCACTATTTCTTCCCCATCTTAGTTGGTCAGACGATGTTGAAGTCAAAATTTTCGTTTGTTCCAGGATTACTGCAAGAGCTTCTGCTTGTGTCTTCAAAGGGGTCTCTTCCCTATATACTAGGTCTTTCCATGTTCTCCATTTGCCCTTGTTCCTTGTCTGATCTCAAAAGTAACTTACCCTGAGTAGGCCTTTATTGTCTGTGTCATTCTTGAGAATGACTAGCTCTTCCCTACACAAGTTAGGTTCCTACTGCTAGTTATCCTCCCAAAACCAAGCTAGGTTTCCATTTCTGATCTCCCAGAAGCTATGCTTCTAAACTATGGCTCTATTCTCCCAAGCATTGTTCCAAATATGTGTAGAAATCTGACTTGTAGATCACCTGGTAATCCAATGTACTAAAGCAAAACACTTGATCTACTTCTACAAAAATTCAGTGGAAGCTTAATCAAACATGAGAAACATCAATTGAACACATATAACTAATAAGAAGGAATCAATCACACATAACATAGAAGAAATATCCAGGGGAAAGCACCAGCCTAAAACCCCGTCTCTATATTACCATACAAGTGGAAATATAACCAGTATTACAAAAAGAATCAACTCAAAAGCTATCCTGCTCTCTTTGTAATATCTCTGCTGCTCATAGACAGTCAAAGGCCTCTATCTAACCTCTGGTCTGCCCTCCAAACATCCTATTTCTTTGCACAATTTTGATTGGGGTCCAGTGCAGCCACTTGTGTGAATTTGCCTCTCCACACATTCACTAACCTCTGATCCAACTACGCAGTCCTGAAGGAGATAAATCCTCATCATTGATGAGCTTCCTTTATAGGAAAAATATTCATCCAACTAATAGTACAGTGTCCCTTCTTTGATCTCAACTGGGTCTCTGAGTTATCCATGAGTGAATACTCAGTTATCTGAAATATAGTAGTTACATGCATGCAAGCATTAACTAATTGAACTCTCATTAATTTAACAAACTGTTAATTAATCTAACTGGACTTGACTTAGTTAACTGAGCCAACTAATTACAACTCAATATTACAACTCATCCATATCTCTTTAACTAATAGATAAATTCCTCAATTAATAGATAAACTGTTGCATGTCCTCACATAGACTTCATGTTTGAATTTTTCTCAACTAATTAACTCATGGTGAATTAATTAATTTATTTTCAAACAGCTGTTAAGTTCAAATTCAAATTTTACTTCCTATTTTTAGTCCAGCGACTAACTAAAATTGGAATCTATCCTAAACTACTAAAAATAGCAATTCTATTTTTAACACTTTCATTTTTCATTCCTTGTTGCTCAATCCAGCACTTGTACCCAAACTGCTATTTTTAGAAATGTTATTTTTAGCACTTCTATTTTTAGCATTTCTTGTTGCCATTTTCAACACTCCCTCTCAAAAAGAAAGGAATTCAACTCAAACCCGATCCTGTACCTTTCGAATTTTCTGCATGCAACACTTCTACCAAGTGTGGTTGCTCCAACAACTGTAGAAACAAAAAATATACTCCCAATTGACCTCTCTGTTGGGCTAGAAACATACTCTGATGCTGAAGCTCTACCTATTGCTGACAAGTGCTCCCTCTCTGACCTCTGAGCTGTTGCAACACTCCATGCATCTCGCACCGTTGCAAACCTCTATGTGCCATCCTGCACTGGTGCAACACTCTTGTGTCTCTCGCATTGTTGCAGCCTGCTAGCTCTACATAATCTTGGGACTCCTACATTGCAGCTTTTTCTGTCGGTCCATCTGCATCTGTCTCTACCCAATAAGTTAATATTTCTACTCCTCATCGGGGCTCTTGTAGCAAAGTCAAATCAAAGAGGTTTGGTACCTCAAGGATCTTGCCCCCATATTAGCCTTCGTGGGACGATCACTCCACATCGCCCCACCTCCTACTTGGAGGTATGGCTGCATGCGATCCCTTTGCCCACCTGCCTCAAATTTTCCCCCTACTGGAGGTCTTTGCATGAGTGGATGCCTCCACTCTATCTCCTCTTGGCTTCCCCAGTTGTGGCTGCTCCATAACCTCCTGAAGCTACTTCACCAATTGTGGGTCCTCCACAATTATTTGAGACTTCTTCTGGCACTGCATGTTGAGAGATAATATACTCTCCCTCTCAACCACCAAGTATCTAACCTTTGCCTTGCTCCTCAAGGCTTTGCATGCATCTTGTACCTCAAGTTCATATAGGTTCTTGGATAGCACACCAATCTGTTTCCACTTTCCTGCCGTCACTCTGATTCAGCCGATTTTTTTTTTCTGAATTTGGGTACTTTTCTGCAAGGAATCCAAATCTACTATTTGTTTTTGAAAATTTTGTACAAAAATTTTCAAATCTTCTCTACAAACTCTTGGCCCAAAACTCAAAACTTTGAAATCTCCTCTCAATATATTGTTCTCCGCTTTGATCACCTTTGCTCCGATACCATGTAGAAATTCCCACTTGCAGATCACCTGGTAATGTAATGTACTAAAGAAAAACACTTGATCTACTTCTACAAGCAATTCAATAGAAGCTTAATCAAACATAAGCAACATCAATTAAACACATATAACTGATAAGAAGGAATCAATCACATATAGCACATAAGAAATATCCAAGGGAAAGCACCAGCCTAAAACCCCATCTCTGTATTACCATACAAGTGGAAATATAACTAGTATTACAAAAAGAATCTACTCAAAAGTTATCCTGCTCTCTCTGCAATACCTCTTCTCCCCATAGACAGTCAAAGGTCTCTGTCTAACCTTTGGTTTGCCCTCCAAGCCTCCTATTTCTTTGCGCAATTCTAATTGGGGTCCAGTGCAGCCACTTGTGTGAATTGACCTCTCCACACACTCACTAACCTCTGATCCAACTACGTAGTCATGAAGGAGATAAATCCTCATCATGGGTGAGCTTCCTTTATAGGAAAAATATTCATCCAACTTATTGTACATTATCCCTTCTCTGATCTCAATTGAGACTCTGTCTGAACTGACATGCATGAGTTATCCATGAGTGAATACTTAATTATCTGAAATATAGTAGTTACATGCATGCAAGCATTAACTAACTGACTGTTAAATTAATCTAACTGGACTTGACTCAGTTAACTGAGCCAACTAATTACAACTCAATATTACAACTCATCCTTATCTCTTTAACTGATGGATAAATTCCTCAATTAATAGATAAAATATTGCATGTCCTCACATAGACTTCATGTTTGAATTTTCTCAACTAATTAACTCATGGTGAATTAATTAATTTATTTTCAAACATCTGTTAAGTTCAAATTTGAATTTTACTTCCTACTTTTAGTCCACGGACTGACTAAAATTGGAATCTATCCTGAACTGCTAAAAATATGAATTCTATTTTTAGCACTTCCATTTTTCATTCTCTGTTGCTCAATCCAGCACTGGTACCCAAATTGCTATTTTTAGCACTTCTATTTTTAGCATTTCTTGTTACCATTTTCAACAATGTGGGAGCCCTTGATGAGCCCTGACATTCGCATATGATCCCTTTCTTGCCAGTTATTTTCATACTTCTGTTTCTAGAGCTTGGCCCAAGGGGTTCTTGTTTCCTTTAGCCATCTCCACCGAATCTTTTCCCCCAAAACTTTGCTTAGGGTTTCCGGGTCATGAAGTCCCAAAACTCCATGGGTCTTGGGTTTACATAGCTTTTCCCAAGCTACCAAAGCCCATTTCTTTTTCTCTTCCCCTTTGCCCCAAAGAAAATCTCTTTGGATGCTCCTGATGTGTTCTAAAACTCCTTTAGGAGTAGGAAGAGCTAAAAACATGAAGATGGGGATAGTTTGTAGGACAACCTTTGTAAGCAGTAGCCTTCCTGCTAAATTCAAAGATCTGCTTGTCCATTTCTTGATTTTGTCACATAGTTTCTTAGTGACTGGCTCCCAAACTTCCTTGCTCAGAGGTTTGCCAGTTAGAGGTATTCCGAGATATTTGGAGGGTAGATGATCTTTTTGAAAGCCGAGAATTCTGGAGAGGTTTCTCTGAATATAAATGTCAGTATTAAAAAAGATTTTTTATTTTTTATTTTGTGAGGCTTACCTCTATTCCAACGGCCATGGAAAAATCATTCACAATTTGTTTGAAAGCTTTAGCTTCCTTGACTGTGGGTATACCCTGCAGCATAGTGTCATTCACAAATTGTTGATGAGTCAAGGTATCCCCATTTTGGGTTAGTTTGAGACCCCAGATTCTTCCTTCTACAGTGGCTAAATTGATCGCTTTGCCTAATCCTTCCATCATGAGAATAAAGAGGAAGGGGGAGAGCGTATCTCCTTGTCTGAGGCCTCTTGAAGGCCTAAAGGTTCTAGATGGAGAGCCATTAAGAAGGATTGGAAAACTAGCTATGGTAACAAGGGCCATTACCCATCTTATCCAGTTGTGGTCGAAGCCATACACTTTTAGTACTTCTTTGATGTAAAACCAACTTAGCTTATCATAAGATTTTGCTAGATCAAGTTGTATGATCATACCCACTTCCTTATTGCTCTTGAGAGAATGTATCACCTCGTGAGCTTGAATGATGTTATTTAGTATTTGCCTTCCTTCCACATATCCAGTTTGCTCCTCAAACACAAGAGTTGGAAGAAGGGGCTTGAGTTTGTTTGTAATTACTTTAGAAATAAATTTGTACACCACATTGAATAAAGCTATGGGTCTGTATCTATCTGGCGTCATAGCTTTTTCCTGCTTTGGAATCAAGGCTATGAAAGATGCATTGAGCACCCTCAAGACTGATTTGGATCTTCTTGAGTCCTCCACAACATCAAGGATATCTTGTTTGACTATCTCCCAACAAGTTTTAAAGAAGTCTACATTGAACCCATCTCGGCCTAGAGCTTTCTCATTTTGCATCTCTTTGATGACTTCATTGACCTCCTCTTTAGTCACTGGCCTATTAAGATTGTAATTGTCTTCCTTGGTTACAAGATTTGGAGTGTATTGTGTGAAGTTGTTCATAAATTATGATTTGACTAAGAGAGGCTTTTTCTACTATGCTTTGGAAATGTTGTACCAGAGTAGAATCCATTTCTTTGTGGGTGCTGAGCTCTTTAACTTGAGTATCTCTGAATTTTGAAATCATGTTATGTGCCCTATGATCCATGGTTGAATTGTAAAAAAACTTAGTATTTCTTTCCCCTTCTTTAATCCATTGCACTATCGATTTCTGTCTAAAGAAGACCTCCTCTTACTGGCATCTGTTTTCCCATTCCTGTTGAAGAGAGTCAGCTTGCATTTTCCTTTCCTCGGTAAAGCCATATCTGATGAGGATCTGATTAATTGCCTATAGTTTCTGTTCAACTTATCTTTTGGCTTTGAAAATATTTCCAAACTCATTTTTGTTCCATTCTTTAAGCCTAAGTTTGATGTGTTTCAGCCTCTGTTGCAGGAGGACCGTTATAGTTACGGTCGCCGTTCACCGGGGCTTCGGTCGCTGGCTTCCCTGTCATCAGGTCACCAACTTCCTTAACCTTCCGGCAACTATCTATAATGCGTAGGCAGCTAAGATGTCTCCAATAAATCAGGTGGAAATGCCGCTAGCAGCCTTGAGCGATATATAAGTAACTAAAGGAAGAGAACTGCAGCTACGAAAGATTAGATTAGATTCCCACTCACTGCCATGAACGGACATGTCTTCCACCCACCATTTTCCAATATTGTTGATGAAGTTAGGGTGAGTGAGCCAGAAATTTTCAAACCTGAAAGGTATGTTCCTCAGAGTGCTTATAAAAGAAGCTTCAAGCTGGATAGGTCAGTGATCCGAGCCTCTAAAAGGAAGGATTAATGCAGTGAATTCAAAGCCAGTGAGAAGGAGGTCCTCCGAGATTATGAATCTGTC
This sequence comes from Pinus taeda, assembly GCA_000404065.3. Lineage (NCBI taxonomy): Eukaryota > Viridiplantae > Streptophyta > Pinopsida > Pinales > Pinaceae > Pinus > Pinus taeda. The sequence goes on along the minus strand of APFE031104304.1, from coordinate 76,713 downwards.
TAGTTTAGAGGCAACTTGAGAAGCCCCTCCTCTCTTATTGTTCTAGGTGAAGGTGTCATTTATTGTTTCCGTGTCCACTAGCCTCATGTCATTTAGGAAGTTCTGGAAGGCAATGGATTCTTTGCCTAGTATTCTGGTCCCACCTTTTTTTTTGGTAAGAGATATGATCATATTAAAGTCACATCCCAGAATCCAGGGCATAACAAGATGTCTCTCTCTGAGCTCCTCCAATGAGGTGAGAAGCCTGAGTTTGTCTTTTAGTCTTTGAGGACCATAGACATTTGTGATCACATAGAGTTCCTTGTCGCCCAAAGGTTGGATTACCATAGAAAGGTAGTTCCTGGATGCTTCAACATCAAGGATTCCAAGTTTTTGGGGATTCGAAAGAGTGAGAATCCCACCTGCTGTGTTGTTTGCTTTAAATTTTAGATACTCGTACTTAATGAGCCATTTGCTATGTATCTCTCTGATTTTATATATTGAACATTTTGTTTCTTGGATAAACGCCATATTTGGTTTTTCTTCTTTTATTCTATTGCTAAGATTTCTTTGTTTTCTTTTACTTCCTAGACCCCTAATGTTCTAGGTTGTGAGCTTCATTATGAAAGGATTGTATATGAGTAACTAGTAAGATCTTTCATCTTGCCTGAGTTAATGATGAGTTTTCCACACTCTGTCAGCAGCTCATTTTGTCTCTTCCTTCCTCTTTTCCTGCCTGGGTTCTTGGAAGAGTGTCATGATGTTGCCTCCATCAGTTTTACCCCTCTGTTTTCCTGGCTATCATGGTTCCTTTTGACTCCAGAACCCTTTGCTTGAGATCTCTAGAGGAAGAGCTGTTGCACTCTGTCAAACTCCTCTTGTGGTAGAGAATCAACCCCTTTGGTGGTTCCCTGCTCCAGGAACTTTTCTAGATCGAGATTCTCTCTCTCAAGAATCTCCTGTAGTTCGTGGTCCTCTGTACCTACTTCACTTGGGGTCATCTCTTGGTCCCTGCCAAGTTCCGTAGTGCTTGGCATATCCTCCTTTGGTTTGTTGTTCTCAGGTATATCCTCCATGCTAGCTTCTTTTTCCTTCTCTGCAAGAGATTCTCTCTCTCAAGAATCTCCTGTAGTTCGTGGTCCTCTGTACCTACTTCTCTTGGGGTCATCTCTTGGTCCCTGCCAAGTTCCATAGTGCTTGGCATATCCTCCTTTGGTTTGTTGTTCTCAGGTATATCCTCCATGCTAGCATCTTTTTCCTTCTCTCCAGGATTGTCCTCAGATGCCTAGTTTGTTCCATTGTTCTCGCCTTCTTCTTCTAAAATCTTGAAATTGTTATGAGTGGTTGTTTATTTAGTATATAAATATTTATAACCATCTCAATTCCTTAATTAAATTTTGATGATTGAAACTATCACATTTTCAAATGATTTCAAATTTTAATTGATTTTTTAAATATTCAAGTTTATATAAAAGAAGATAAAGTCAAAAATTTGTTAGGAATAGAATTTAAATTTTATAAAATTTAAAATTTTCATAAAATATATATATTTAACAAAATTTAAATTTATAATAATTTTTTAAATATAAAAAATTAATGAATAATAATTTTGATAAAATTTGAATTTACAATAAACCTTTTGAATGCTTTAAATTAAAAAAATTATAATTTTTTTTTGATAATATCTTAACTCGAAGTGAAATCTCCTGGCAGAAGGTCGTGTCAAAATTAATTTTGATAATATTCAAATACACTTACAAATAATAAAACTAAAAAAATAATAATAATAATATTCAAACTTGCCATGCACCCTCAGAAAACTTTGCGTAATACTTTTAAAATATTTTAAATTCCTGAACATAAAAGTAATTTTAATAACTTTTGAAATTGCAGTAAACCCTCCTAAATATTCTATCATGCTTTGGAATTTCAAAAAAATTATATTATTATCCTTAAATAGAAATAAGTGACCGATTACTCCCAGAGTTTGGAAACTTCACTTTGGAATGTCCAAAAGGCGGAGTAAATCACTCGCTGTTAAAAATAGTTATTTCATTTTCATTTACTTCATTTACAAAATAATGTTTTCGTGATAGTCTGAAAAGCTTTGGACATGACATCCATGTACTCTGGCCGTCCTGACCAATGGAGTCTCCAACGACTCTCAGTTTGACAAGGAATCCGATAACGAGAACCCTTCTTTTCACGCTGACAGACAACATGCAGGGAAGCGATTGATCGTTTTGTGACAGTGTATTCGCAGATCATATACATGCTCTGATACTCAGCTTTTGCTGTCATGTAAGTGTCTTGAATCAAATAGCTATCAGTTGATTGAATTTATAATGCAGCCAATATCTACCTAGTTTTTAATTTCTTGTACTGTAAGCTATAAATTTTAAATTTCGATCCTCTTTCCGCCGAACGCTATTTTTCAGGAGGCCAGAGGTATCTCCTCTTGATCTCAATCATTCGCCGAAACAGACCGCCGTACCTGATCGTAAGGCTTGGATACCTTTTCCAGCGGCAGATTTTTATGACGATCGTAGGAATTGGCCACCTGTTGCAACGGAGTCTTCACCTACTCGAAGTATTAAAGGCGGAACATCGGAAAATGAGCATAAAGGAGGATCCGATGATTTTGGTGAAGAGACTGAAGATCCTCTCTCCTTCACGCAGCCAGAGCATAATTGGCCAGCGGGAAGAGCAATACCTCATACAAGTGTGCCTCAAGTGGGTTCCAGATTGCCCTGGCAAATAACTGCTTCTCAATTTGATGCATCCAATACCGGCATCCTGGCAAGCGGAAGATTAGGTTACTTCTTGACACATCTTTAAATTACGTTTCAACTGGTTAAATCTTATCAGTATCCCCATTCAATTTTGTTCAAAAATTGCTGCAATTTTGTATTAAATTCGGCAGTATTAACTTGACAGCTATATATAAGGAATTTGCAGAATATCTCACGACATTTCGCACGATTCTCGTAAGACCTGTAACATTTCATAGAAGTTGACTTGATCTTTCTTCAAACTTCATCCGAGCTAAGCTTGACAGTTCAGCAAGACTGCATGGATCCCTTTACTTTTCATTCGCTCACAGTCGCAGGTTTTTCTGCTTGCTTTAGACGTATGTAGATTTTTCCAATTTAGAGTTAGCTTCAAAGATACTATTAGTCAATCAATTCGAAGTTTCTGTTCTTTCCAAATTTGGCCAAATGTTTGCTCCCTCGCGAAGATCAAGTTTTACTCATTATCTACTTAATTTCCTATCAAATTCTCCGAAAGAATTTTGAATTTTTCTCAACAGGCTTTGATTTTCGTCTTTTAGTAAAAATCCACTACGTTTTTCCATTCTCTTTTCCAGAACCGATTTAAATTTAATTTTTTAGTCTGCTCCAATAGTCCTTTAACACCCTACCATTTTTCGATTAAGGATTATTTTTTCTCAATGCGCCTGGCATTTCTTGTATGTGACATCTTTTTACAGTGTTGCATTCAAAGATGCAGTAAACGAGCTGTAAATCTCTCCATTAAACGGTACTCATCTGTTGCATTTTGCATAAACCCGAAATGTCACAATCTTGATAACGAGACTTTCTTTTGGCTTAAAATTTCAAGATTCTTCACCAAATGTCCTGTACATCTCTCCACATATGGTACTGGTACTAATATCTTATATTTGCATGAAACCGAAGTGGCAGAATATTGCTAACGGGGTTTTCTTTGGGCATAATTGCCAAATTCTTCACCTTTTATGTATTTTGGTCGGATATAGATCGCACTTTTACCGAAAACCATTGTGTATTTTGCAGAAAAGAGAAAACGGATGTCAGAATCAGGCGAAGAGGAAGCTGCAAATTCTAAATACAAATGCCGATTTTGTGGACAGCATTTTCCTAAATCTCAGGCGCTAGGAGGCCACATGAACCGCCATCGTCAAGGTCAGCCCAATCTTTCCTTTTTCAAATTATAATCACCTTAAATTAATTCACAATTTTGAAAGATTTCCGCATTCTTTCTATTTTGTGGACAACATGGATATGTATGCGTTAACTGATCGAGAGGAAATATGCTGATTGCATATTCCGGTAATATCCCGGAATCTGAAGGTTGAAGGTTGGGAGAGAGGCCAAACACTTGACCTCTCTCTCGACAGTCAGTTTCCGGGATATTCCCGGAATCTGCAATATGTATAAGGTTCGATATTAACACACTGCCATTAGTGGATGAATGTGTATATGAATTGGAATTTGTCAATATAACGCACTCACAAATTGAGGTGTTTGCAATAAAATGGATGTATGAATTTATGGATATATACTCAAATAATGCAATATATATTTATGCAACTAAAGTTTATTAACGCCGTTCATGGTATTCAGAAAGAGAACATGAGCAACTAAAGCATGCACGTGAGCTTGTGGAGCAACAAGACCAACGTCGGCCAGGCTTTTTGTAAGAACCTTTAAAGCATATTCGTTCTTCCCTGTGTCGACCTCTAATGTCCACTTTAATTGCCGCTGAATAAGATTTTGATTTTCTTTGTGAACTTTCCAGCCAAAATACAGACTCTTCATTGGCTAAGTTCATCACCAGAACACCTTTTTCTGTTGCTTCTCACATTCCTGGAATGCAAACTCACCAACAGAGCAATCCCTATCATGCACCTCAACTAAATTGGAATCCAGGGGCTTCACAAAACACTCCGTTTGCATTAGACCCGGGTGTCAATAATCCCCAATTTGTAAAACCAGAAGACTCGATCACATACGCTATTCACCAAAGCCGACCACCCTGTGGAACTATGTTCAATCCGCCATATGTCAGCTCTCAAGGGAGGAATCAGGATACAATGCCAGGAATGTCATATGAAAGAAACCCAGCTCAACAACAACTTTTTCCTTCTGACTCAGCAAATGCAGCCAGGGTTTGCCCTTCTCATGGAGCGGGGACCATGCAGAGAAACTATCTTCCGAAACAAGAGGGGGGATCAACAACTGCAGTCACAGATCGTCGCTTCAATCCCGCTATTCAATCCCCCTCTAGTTATCCTCTGCAATCAGGAGCGCCTGGCTCAGAATTCGCAGGCCAGGGATCAGAAACATTCCAACAATTCGGCTTGCATTCTGGTTTTCAGTTACCTTCACCTAGTTCCAGCACACCAACTGATTTCACCAAGGCCTCCAGGACACCACTAGACGCGCAGATGGCATGGCTATATGGCGGGTCGAAATCAACATCCCCAATAGGCTCAATAACAAATGAGCAGGACTATGGCCTGGCTTTGGTTTCTGATCAAATGGCGTTTGAAGGAAGAATGACAGGCCCATCTCACAACTCTCAAGGAACAGGAATTGGCCAGCTCACTATGGAGGGAGAAAGTGCTCAGGGTAGGCAAAAACCTGGGAGTAACAATATTCATGGCGCAGATTCCTCTTCCCTGTCTTATGCAATCGATGGCAATCCAGTGGCAGAGATTGAAAGCAAATATGATCAAGGATTGCCTAAGGTAAGTAGTGAGCTCAGTTCCCTCCTGCTATACGTTAGATTTGCATTCAACCTCAATTTTAGTAACGCGTTGGTTCTGCACCTTAGGAACTTCATTTACGGGTCTCGTGATTGATATAATATGCTGCCTTTTTTTCTCAACAGGATCCATGATGTTATGTGCCTGAGGTTTACCAGTCGCTTTCAGAGGGGAGCTGTCCTTCCATGGTTTAGAACGCAGGACGCGGTATTTAATTATTCCCATCGTTTATTAATTTTAACGCCAAACCAGAATGGTGCAGAGTATTATTATGTTCTCTGACTTTTACATAGGGGAATTCACATTCTAGGACCCATGTGTTTTATTTTCAAACATTACCTTATATTGTCTTTCAATTTGTTTTCTAATGGCATACACCATTTGTTTTAAACATTACCTTATCATTGGTCTTAGAATGGTCTTTTTAATGCTCTAGGTTTTCTTGTGATTCTAACATTTTGCTTCTCCTATAATCACATGAACCGAAATTTTCTCTATATTAGATAAGAGAGTCACCTAATTCGTTTATAAAGATGCTGAGAAGAGATATATATAAAAGTTTCGTCACCGTTATTTTAATTACTTGGGTTTACATCCTCTCAAAACAGAAACAGATATTTTCTTTTTCATGTTTACATTTTTAAAGCATATATGTTTATTTTTTTATTTCATCAAAAGTAAATCAATTGCGATTTAGATATAAATTTTATGATCACCTTATTAGAATTTGATTGATGTTTTTGTAACCAACTAAATTGTAATTGTTATTATTTTATTTGCTAAAACATTTAAATTATAAATTATAGATGTGTAATTATATAAATTACAAGATATATATATACAATTGTATTAGATAAAAATTGAACATTAGTTTGTATTAATATTTATAATTGGTTTTAAAATTATAAATAGTTTTAGTATCGATACATTTTATAATATAATATTGGTTAAAATTGCAATTATTTATCTTTATTTATTTTTTAATGATTTTAATTTGTAGATTTGGTGGCTTAACAAGAAATCGAATATATTATTGATAACTGTGTAATTATTAATATTATTTAAAATGATGATGTAATATAAGTTTAAATAATGTTTAATAACAAATTAATTAATAGTATATAATTAATTATTATTATTATTTAATATATTATCTTTTATTATGCTGGAACATTACAAAAATAATTACTTCCAAGAATTGATATCATTTATTTCTTTGCCTCATACCATATTTTCACAATTATATTTTATTTTATATAAATGTATTTTTACAAGTATATTTTATGTTATAGTTTGTTTATTAGACCAATTTTTAATGTGAAATTTATGTGAAATTTATGTTTTAAAATCAACAGTAGTTTAAAGATTAAAAGCCTTAAATATTTAACTTCTTCACAATTTATCTTTTGAATTTCTTTATATTTTATTAAAGAAATGTTCCATTTGTTCAAGTTTCTTCTCTCATTTGAATCTTGTTGTCTTGCACTTTTTTATATTTATTTATATATAATATATTCCTTTTATATTTTAATGAAAAGTTGATAGACTTTAGAAACTAGCGATTGAAAATGTACATAAAATAATTACTTCCAAAATTATATCAATTATTTTCTTTGCCTTTATATAAATGTATTTTCACAATTATATTTTATTTTATATAAATGTATTTTTACAAGTATATTTTATGTTATAGTTTGTTTATTAGACCAATTTTTAATGTGAAATTTATGTGAAATTTATGTTTTAAAATCAACAGTAGTTTAAAGATTAAAAGCCTTAAATATTTAACTTCTTCACAATTTATCTTTTGAATTTCTTTATATTTTATTAAAGAAATGTTCCATTTGTTCAAGTTTCTTCTCTCATTTGAATCTTGTTGTCTTGCACTTTTTTATATTTATTTATATATAATATATTCCTTTTATATTTTAATGAAAAGTTGATAGACTTTAGAAACTAGCGATTGAAAATGTACATAAAATAATTACTTCCAAAATTATATCAATTATTTTCTTTGCCTTTATATAAATGTATTTTCACAATTATATTTTATTTTATATAAATGTATTTTTACAAGTATATTTTATGTTATAGTTTGTTTATTAGACCAATTTTTAATGTGAAATTTATGTGAAATTTATGTTTTAAAATCAACAGTAGTTTAAAGATTAAAAGCCTTAAATATTTAACTTCTTCACAATTTATCTTTGAATTTCTTTATATTTTATTAAAGAAATGTTCCATTTGTTCAAGTTTCTTCTCTCATTTGAATCTTGTTGTCTTGCACTTTTTTATATTTATTTATATATAATATATTCCTTTTATATTTTAATGAAAAGTTGATAGACTTTAGAAACTAGCGATTGAAAATGTACATAAAATAATTACTTCCAAAATTATATCAATTATTTTCTTTGCCTTTATATAAATGTATTTTCACAATTATATTTTATTTTATATAAATGTATTTTTACAAGTATATTTTATGTTATAGTTTGTTTATTAGACCAATTTTTAATGTGAAATTTATGTGAAATTTATGTTTTAAAATCAACAGTAGTTTAAAGATTAAAAGCCTTAAATATTTAACTTCTTCACAATTTATCTTTTGAATTTCTTTATATTTTATTAAAGAAATGTTCCATTTGTTCAAGTTTCTTCTCTCATTTGAATCTTGTTGTCTTGCACTTTTTTATATTTATTTATATATAATATATTCCTTTTATATTTTAATGAAAAGTTGATAGACTTTATAAACTAGATGTTGCAAAGGAAACACCTTAAAAGGATAATAGCATGTTGAAGAAGAGCATAACAAAATAAAAGAATTTGGAACCCACTAAATAAACATGCTACAACTTTGTAGTTGCATATTCCCCGAAAACAAGGGCACTCTCTCAAATATAAAAATATTTGGGGTTTTGTACACCTAAATGTTCAATTTTCAAGAAGCCAAACATGACTACTAATTACCAAAAAAATCATTGGAACAAAATAAAAGAACTAGAAACCTTGCTAAAGAAATAAATATGTTACAACTTTTTAGATGCATCTTTAAAAGGATAAACGAGCATCTTTGTAAGCCCCTTGAAAAGAAGGGGACTGTCTCAAATAAAAAAATTATTTGTGGTTTGTAGACCTAAATTTTCAATTTTCAACAAAAGCCAAACATGATAACTATTTACAAAAAGATATCATTGGAACATAGTAAAATGACTGAATTTGCTAAATATGTTGCAACTTTGTAGCTAGATCTAGTCATAATAGTTTTGAATCCTTCCTCATTATATTGGTATCTTTTTTTACAAAAGGTAGCTTCACTCAAATATTTTGAACTTAGCATCCATATTACTCTTCTAATAAGATCTCATTTTGGAGTAAATCAAAACCATGTCAAAAAAGAGATTCTAGGTAGAAAGGAGCATGTGGAACTTCAAACCAAGTTCATGATATTTCTAACAACCAAATGAAACATTTCTACCATGGTACGTCATGGTAGGCCATAGGGAAGGCCATAGGGAGTGGGCTTATTCACATGATTAGAATACAATTTATTTTTTTTGGTAGTAGTTGTCCTTGTAGGGTAATAAGCACTCTCTAGAAATCCAATCACTAGATTATTGATCATCTTGTGGTGCTGATTCCATCTCCATCCTGATTACTCTTCTAGTGATGCAGGTACTTGATTCCGATCAAGGATATGAAAGTAGGAGCATACGAAGCCGTTTCACTCAATTAGAAAACCTCCCTTCATGGTAATTGAAAATCGAAAATGCTTTACATTGACGTAAACAAACCCACTCTTTCCTCTACTTCCAAGAACAATCGTCATAGTATTTGGTTTCATTTCATCAAAAGAGCATATTAATTTTAAGTATCCAAGAAAACAAACACATCACCAATGATTTTTCTAGATCAATCATCAATAAATTTACTCATTTTATGATTACATAATATCATTTTGTCTCTAAACACACAAACCAACAATCATCAACAAATTTACTCACTTTATGATTACATAATATCATTTTGTCTCTAAACACATAAACCAACATTACCGAAAATACAATAAAGATTACCAATGTATACCTTAATTTGCACCAAACTCTACTAATAAAAGGATCCTTTACGCATAAATTACAAGTTTTGCTCCATTCAAGAGTGAAAATTGTGCCAATTAAGTATACATTTGGATTCTAGAAACAAAAATAGGTAGTGTTGGTAGGTGAGAGCATCTTGGTAGTTTGCTTTTCACCCAAGTGAATGATGCTGGAAGAAACCTGTGTTTACATATCTCCTTGTTGATATTTATGTTATAAATCAAGGAATGTGGGGTGCACAGTGAATTATCAAATCCCTTTGAGTAGGAGCCAAATATATCATATCAATATGCCAATAATTCTTTAAACAAAAACACCCTCATAAAATCAGTGTTGAAACTAAACAAAGTGCTGAAACTAAACAACCTACTTGCAAAGGGAATGACATCGAAATTGTTATGGATCAAATATATCCTTGTATACCCATCTAAAAAATACAAATGCCTACATAATCTTGTTTATGAACGGCCGCGACATTTAGATATTACAATCTTTATTCCCTACCAACCTATGCAAGAAGAATTAATTCCCTCCCTCTACAGGGATTTCCATGCTTACTATGACCTTTGTTTAACACAGTGTCTCTATATAGTATCTTGAACAACAATTTACTAGAATACATAAGAAAATACATGACATGCCTTTAAATAATGCCATTTTATTCAGCTTCGTGGCTGAAAGGATTATTAAAAATTGAAACTCTCGAGGATCACCTAGGCTCCATGTAGCAGTTACAAGGAAAATATATGGGCTAGAAAATTGTTGTAGAACCGTAGCTAATTCCACTTTTTCTTCTATGGGTGAAAAGTTCTGACCCACAAATTCACATGGGCATATGATGGGGAAGTAACAATAGAAAATTGTTGCAGAACCATAGCTAATTCCACTTTTTCTTCTATGGGTGAAAAGTTCTGACCCACAAGTTCTTGGACCATATTAGTATCTTGAACAACAATTTACTAGAATACATAAGAAAATACATGACATGCCTTTAAACAATGCCATTTTATTCAGCTTCGTGGCTGAAAGGCTTATTAAAAATTGAAACTCTCGAGGATCACCTAGGCTCCATGTAGCAGTTACAAGGAAAATATACGGGCTACAAAAAAATATATGGGCTAGAAAATTGTTGCAGAACCATAGCTAATTCCACTTTTTCTTCTATTGTTGAAAAGTTCTGACCCAGAAATTCGCATGGGCATATGATGGGGAAGTAACAATAGAAAATTGTTGCACAACCATAGCTAATTCCACTTTTTCTTCTATGGGTGAAAAGTTCTGACCCACAAATTCTTGGACCATATTAGTATCTTGAACAACAATTTACTAGAATACATAAGAAAATACATGACATGCCTTTAAAAAATGCCATTTTATTCAGCTTCGTGGCTGAAAGGCTTATTAAAAATTGAAACTCTCGAGGATCATCTAGGCTCCATGTAGCAGTTACAGGGAAAATATATGGGCTAGAAAATTGTTGCAGAGCCATAACTAATTCCACTTTTTCTTCTATTCTAATTCCACTTTTTCTTCTATGGGTGAAAAGTTCTGACCCACAAATTCTTGGACCATATTAGTATCTTGAACAACAATTTACTAGAATACATAAGAAAATACATGACATGCCTTTAAAAAATGCCATTTTATTCAGCTTTGTAGCTAAAAGGCGTATTTAAAATTGAAACTCTCGAGGATCACCTAGGCTCCATGTAGCAATTATAAGGAAAATATATGGGATAGAAAATTGTTGCAGAACCATAGCTAATTCCACTTTTTCTTCTATGGGTGAAAAGTTTTGACCCACAAATTCCGCACGGGCATATGATGGGGAAGTAACAATAGAAAATTGTTGCAGATCCATAGCTAATTCCACTTTTTCTTCTATGGGTGAAAAGTTCTTACCCACAAATTCTTGGACCATATTAGTATCTTGAACAACAATTTACTAGAATACATAAGAAAATACATGACATGCCTTTAAACAATGCCATTTTATTCAGCTTCGTGGCTGAAAGGCTAATTAAAAATTGAAACTCTTGAGGATCACCTAGGCTCCATGTAGCAGTTACAAGGAAAATATATGGGCTAGAAAATTGTTGCAGAACCATAGCTAATTCCACTTTTTCTTCTATGAGTGAAAAGTTATGACCCACAAATTCACATGGGCATATGATGGGGAAGTAACAATAGAAAATTGTTGCAGAACCATAGCTAATTCCACTTTTTCTTCTATGGGTGAAACAAAAATTCGTATGGGCATATGATGGGGAAGTAACTATAGAAAATTGTTGCAGAACCATAGCTAATTCCACTTTTTCTTCTATGGGTGAAACACAAATTCGTATGGGCATATGATGGGGAAGTAACAATAGAAAATTGTTGCAGAACCATACCTAATTCAACTTTTTCTTCTATGGGTGAAAAGTTCTGACCCAGAAATTCTTGGACCATATTAGTATCTTGAACAACAATTTACTAGAATACATAAGAAAATACATGACGTGCCTTTAAACAATGCCATTTTATTCAGCTTCATGGCTGAAAGACTTATTAAAATTCCATACCTAATTCAACTTTTTCTTCTATGGGTGAAAAGTTCTGACCCAGAAATTCTTGGACCATATTAGTATCTTGAACAACAATTTACTAGAATACATAAGAAAATACATGACATGCCTTTAAACAATGCCATTTTATTCAGCTTCATGGCTGAAAGACTTATTAAAATTGAAACTCTCGAGGATCACCTAGGCTCCATGTAGCAATTACAAGGAAAACATATGGGCTAGAGCTAGAAAATTGTTGTAGAACTATAGCTAATTCCACTTTTTCTTCTATGGGTGAAAAGTTCTAACCCACAAATTCGCATGGGCATATGATGGGGAAGTAACCATAGAAACTATAGCTAATTCCACTTTTTCTTCTATGGGTGAAAAGTTCTAACCCACAAATTCACATGGGCATATGATGGGGAAGTAACAATAGAAACTATAGCTAATTCCACTTTTTCTTCTCTGGGTGAAAAGTTCTAACCCACAAATTCACATGGGCATATGATGGGGAAGTAACAATAGAAACTATAGCTAATTCCACTTTTTCTTCTCTGGGTGAAAAGTTCTAACCCACAAATTCACATGGGCATATGATGGGGAAGTAACAATAGAAAATTGTTGCAGAACCATAGCTAATTACACTTTTTCTATGGGTGAAAAGTTTTGACCCACAAATTCTTGGACCATATCCAAATGGCAGAATATGAAGGCTTTTTCTTCTATGGGTGAAAATTTCTGACCCACAAATTCTTGGACCATATCTAAATGGCAGAATATAAAAATTATTGGACCATATCTAAATGGTAGAATATGAAGGGATGCTAGGAGTGAAAAAGTTCTGACCCACAAATTCTTGGACCATATCCAAATGGTAGAATATGAAGACTTTTTCTTCTATGGGTGAAAATTTCTGACCCACAAATTTTTGGACCATATCCAAATGGCAGAATATGAAAATTCTTAGACCATATCCAAATGGTTAGCGATACCTTCCGTAAATCACCCCGAATTAAACTCATTTGCATCATTTATTGCAAGAACTGGAGTAAGTTGGGTAAAATTCTTAGACCATATCCTTCCGTAAATCACCCCGAATTAAACTCATTTGTATCATTTATTACAAGAACTGGAGTAAGTTGTCTAAAATTCTTAGACCATATCCAAATGGTTAGCGATTCCTTCCGTAAATCACCCCGAATTAAACTCATTTGCATCATTTATTGCAAGAACTGGAGTACGTTGGGTGCCTACGGGAATCGATATCCTTCGATATCCAAGTTGGGTGCCTACGGGAATCGATATCCTTCGATATCCTTCCCAGCTTCACCGAATTTACCACTTGACAACCATAATTTATGCTTCATAAGAGGATGAGGAATATTTATAAAATATATTGTCAAAGCCATGTATACCTTTATGATTTACCTACTGCTCTATGAAGCAATTATGTAAAAATATTAAACTATGAAGCAATTATGTAAAAATATTAAATTGAAATTTTTATTTTTTATTTTTTTTCGCTTTTCACTTATCTAGAGATTCTACATTTCCATGTTATAATTTAACCAATTTAACCCACAAGAAAATAGTAATAGTCTTTTGGAATTTACTAATAGATAAAATAAAATTCGCTTTTCACCCATCTAGAGATTCTACATTTCCATGTTATAATTTAACCAATTTAACCCACAAGAAAATAGTAATAGTCTTTTGGAATTTACTAAGAGATAAAAGGTTTTTCAGAAACAACCATTACAATCTTAAGGTGATTCAAGCTATTTGCATCTAGATAAACATATTTTCCAAATACTTCCAACACCTCTTTGAGTCCTCATTCTTGCTAATCTTGATTCATTCCCAATAATATTATGGCCCATGTTAATAGTTTTGATCTAGTTTCATATCCTACAAAGTAAATATCCCCGCATTTTGCAATTATTTCCTCTTTCATCATGCCCACATTTATTTCCCCCACTTGCTTTTTTTGGTAGACATCATTAGAACTAACATACCATTACCATCATTGCTTGGATTTTCTATAACAACAATCCTTTCTATGCCTTCAACAACCTGCATTATAGCTCTTCTAATCTCTTTGTCTAACTTCCAAAGTCACATGTTTTTTCTAGTAAGAACAAAATATGTTAAGGAGGCCACTCTCACGTGTTACATAAGACAATGGCATATATTAGAAAATTTTCTTAATAATGGTACACCTATGTGAAAGACAAAGAACCTTCCTATTAGAATTCCAAGAACAATATTAAGAAAAAGTTATACTATCCAATGCAACACATCACATCTTCAAAAGTAAAACTCATGTTAATAAAGAACCAAAATGATAGAAGAACATTGTTAAACAAACATAAAGGCCTTAAAGTTGATTGAAAATAAATGATATATAAATGTAGCAGCACATCACATATTCTTTGGACAAACAAGTATTCAAAAGCTTTCAAACCACTATGAACTGAAAAGATAATATCCAAGTATCTTTTATTCTATTCTATTGAGAATGAAAGAGTGTGATGCTATTAAAAATTGAATTTATGATTATATTGGTGTCTGTGTTTGTCATTTGAAATCAAGTTTGATTGGAGCAGAGCCGGTGTAGAGGGTTTCAAATTTTGCAGAGGATTCATTAAAGAACAATAAGTGCAGCCCCTAATTGGCTTGTCAAAACATAAAGTCCTCTTTGAATGCAATATAGATGTCATCAATATCACGTGTTCAAACGCATCCCCACAACAAAAAATGACGAGAAGCCAAAGATGTTGGCAGCTGGTGTTTGTTGCCGAGTTGGAGGACAAACAATAATCCATTACAGAGATCATCGTCGAAGCCTGAAGCCTAGAATATAAAAGGTAGAAAATAAATCGAGAATAAGAAGCATTTGCTAGGATTGCAGATTGAAGATGTGCTTTCCCTCCGTATAATTGCTACCAAATGTTGTGCGAGAAATAAAACCTGTTGTAAGTTTGTGGAACTCTGGGAGCACATCTAACTTCCTTTTCACCAGAGAACACCAATTTTCATCATTGCTGCAACAAAGTGATAGTAAAAATCACAAATGTTGGAACCTAGCCCTGAATTCCACAGGAAACAACACCATGGAAATCTCATCACTCGTAATTTCCAACGTCAGGCTCCTTTCCCTTCACCTGTGCACAGTCACCGCTTCAAAACTAGTGCACTTCTTGATATTTGCTTTTTCTTTGAGGAGATACAACATTTCTACAGATACAGGAAAGAGATTCAACACAAATGCCAAGATTCTTTCCCTCCACATGTGCGCAGTCACCGCTTCGAAACTGGTGCACTTCTTAATCTTTCCATTCTTCGTTTCTTTTTCTTTGAAGTAATGCAGTATTTCTACAAATATGGAAAGAGCTTCAACAGAAATTTCGACCGCGGTAGGATTTTGATCGATTTTGACTCTCTGGGTGCCTCGCTGCCTCCTCTTCCCCTAAAAGTTGTCAATTCATGAGGAATATCACGAATCTTGATGTACTCGAGATGGTTGTGTTCAATTCTCGGAGGACCCCTGGCTTTCAGAATAGTTTGATCCGGGTTTGGTGCGACTTCTGAGCTTCCTCCTTTAATATTCCCACAAAAATGTAGTGATTGAGTCCAGTCCCAACTGCAAAATGCCCACATCCGAAACAGGTGGCCTGTAAGGTAAGGAGCGGGAGATCTTAGAGCTGAGAGTGACAACGTAGTCCTATAATATGAGTTGCCTGAACGCTGGGTTGGAAAACTTTACATCCTCCAGCTCTTCTATGGAGAGATCACTCGTCCCCACACAAAAGAAAACCTCATCACCATTGCAATCGATACCCATCGATCATCCTCCTCATTGAGTGTAAGCCTCTTGACCATGAAATCGTAGTGAACGAGAAACTTTCCGAGCGCGTTTACATACCTCTAGACTATTTCATCAAAAGCCATGTGAGCACAAGCATGCAGGAAGAAGGTGATTGCTGCAACAACAGAGACCAAGGTTTAATCAATGTGGGAAAGAAACATGGAGTGTCGTGGGGTGGGATTTGTTGGATAGACAGCAAAAGGAGCCTCCATCGTTATTTGCTGGTCACTTACAAATTCCTCCTTTTTCATCCCCATTGCCATCGTTGATATACTAAAACGCTCTTCCTTTACTTCTTGCATGGTTTCTTTTCAGTTACCGTTGCTGGGGAATTAATAACCACCCAGATATTCCACGTGATTTCTTGGGAGTTAGTAACTGCTTTAATATGCGCATGGTTTCTTTTCGGTTACTATTGCTGGGGAGTTAGTAACCACCTGGATATGCAACGTGATTTCTCAAGATTTATTAACCACTTTGATATGCGTGATGGAGGTATCAATTTGACACTAGTAGATAGTTCTATCGTCTAACACATGGAATCGAAGGTGGGAAACCCCATACAATGGTAGTTGGGGGAGTTGTTTTCAAAGAGAAATGTCTTATTCCTAATTACCTTTATGCGTGATAGAGTATCTTAGAATAGAAGGTGAGAAACCCCATACAATGGTAGTTGGGGGAGTTGTTTTCAAAGAGAAATGTCTTATGCCTAATTACCTTTATGCGTGATAGAGTATCAATTTGACACTAGAAGATAGTTCTATCATCTAACACGTATCAATTTGATACTAGAAGATAGTTCTATCGTCTAACACAAGGAATTAGAAGATAGTTCTATCGTCTAACACAAGGAATCGATGGTAGGAAACCACATACAATGGTAGTTGGGGGAGTTGTTCTCAAAGAGAAATGCCTTATGCCTAATTACCTT